>JAUMHN010284536.1:0-18906 GCA_032360265.1 Heliamphora ciliata
AACATTAATTCTAGTTTATGAAAATCAACTCAAATCAAAGTAAAGCACTTAAGATAGTCTAAATCCTACCTCTTGAAGCCAAACATCTTGGAGTTTCGTTCAAGATCACAAACCCTAGGTTCAGCCAGTTGGGTTGAGACTTCATGAAGCTTTGAATTGGTAGCCTGTTCCTCAATTTTTTTTCTCTAGTGACCTTCGAATTAGGGTCCCAATTCACCAGTTGCTGAAAACAAACTCACCTCTGAGCTTAGAGCTCGCCATCAATGGCGGCATAGAAACAGTACTGAGAAGGAAGGGTGTTCGGCTAATTTGCTGCAGAGACACCATCAAGCCTCTGTTTGTGCATTAAAATCCTCAAAGGGTACCTCCATCTCCAACTTTCACCCTAGAAACCCACACCCTAGGTTTCGGTCACCACCGCCGCGAGCTTCGCTAGTCTCCGCCAGTCACACCACCGACCGATTCCACGACGACGTTGAGCTACTGCCTTGCCGCCGGTGTCTTTCCCCAACATATCTCTCTCTCTCTCTCTCTCGGCGAACTAAAGCCGAAGAAGGCGTCTACGAAAAGGGGGGCATTTGGGGTTTATTTTATTTTACACTTGTTAATTCTCTCGGGACTTCTAGAGATTTCTTCCTCTAATCTCTCCTTTTTTTTGTATTTGGTTGTACAAGAAAAACTTAACTATATATATACATGTATAAATATTATGAAGCTCACAATATTTTAAATTTTGGTATCTGGATCACCTCAAAATAAATCAGACAGATCAGATCATCACATAGTTTATGCATGATTAGGGTTTATCAATTTCTTTAATAGTTTTATACTTTGCTTATATTTCATGCAAACTAAATATCATGTATCCTTTAGTTTATATCCACCATGGTTAGGAATTAGGCTTTCTTTTTTCATGCTTTTTTATCTTTTATTACGTGGTTAAATATCTAGAATACGTATTTTCTTACTTGATTTTGCTTGTTCCCTCTCTACCCCATTTTCTGTATTTACATGCATTTAAAAAATCAAATTAAGAACCAATGATAATTAGTAGAGGCCAACCTCACGGTTGGGCGAACAGGATGCCAAACACTTTTTTCAATTCGTACCTTAGCCCCCGAGCCCTTGTTTTCTCTAGTTAATGTTTTAAAGATCAGTGGCTCCTTTTTATTTTTTTTTATTTTTCTTAAAAATTAAGTGGCAACACTATTTTTCAATAAAAAAGGGTTTTCAAAATGTTTTGATTTTCAAGGTGTTAAACGTTTTCAAAATAACTCTTGAATTCTCTATTTTAGTTATGAACCAAACCCTGAGGCAAAAATCCTAATACTCAGAGACGACTCCCAACATCCTAAACTAAGTAAATAACATGAAATATTATATTAAAAATTAAAATTTCTCATAATTAGGATAAAATGACTATTTTGCCTCTAATATAGTAAGAAATCTTAAAAATATAAAATTTAACACATGGACACCCTAAATCAGATATTTAAATACAAATAAGTAACAAAAGACAAAATTACATCAAAAATGACAAAACTACCTCTAGTGGCCGGCCATATTGGGATATGTGCTCAAAAAGTCACTTTTTGTAATTTTTAAGCTCTAAAATGAGAAAAAATTATACAAATCAAACATTATTATGACCTAAGACTTTTTAAACAAGTAATATAGACTAATATAATATTATAGACCAATAAAAGTAAACAAATTATTATTAAAGTTCTGACACACTTAAATAAGTCAAAAAGTCACATCTAGTCAAAATAGCTTCAAGTAGCTTAATTGCTTATATTTAAACAATTGATTGTTGTCAATATTTTTATAAACTATAATAATAATAATAATAATAATAATAATAACACTAAAATAATTCATTTTAGTAAGTTAGAAGATAAAAACGATACATCAATTTAATTTTAAAAATACTTTCTTGAACAATTTAGTGCCAAAATTCTACCAAATAAGCACTTAAAGCAAAATTTAAGCACAAAAACCAAGCAAATAGCCCCTTGGCCAAATTCCCGTATGATATTTCTAAAAATTTTAGATTTCAAATCCCTTAGAAAAGGTCTCCACCTCTCATGCAACCAATCGAAAAATGAGAAAATTGAAAAATGGCCTTACAAGCACTCATTAAACCCAATCACCTCTTGCCTATAAAGCCAAATCCTTTGGAGCCTTTTTATCCTTGACAAATTTGGTGAAGAGCAGAGAGAGAGAGACTAGATTCTTGTGAGCTTTAAGTGTTCTTCCATAGTTGAGAGCAAAGGGAGGAAGAAAAAAAGGAGAAGAAAGAAGAATAAGCTAGGAAGAGCTAGGAGATTCTATGAAGCTAGGCCCTAGTCCACCAGCCACCATCATCTACTCTTTTAAGGTAAGTAAAACCTCTAAACTTTCTCTCCAATATCACCTTAAATCTCCCTCAACTCATCTCCTTAGACACATGTAAAAACAAGAACCAAAAAATGGATTAAAAAGGCGTTGTAGTAAGAAAACTAGGATTTTTCATGATTTTTATGGTGAAGCATGAGCCTACATGTTCGTATCCATGGATTTTGTAGCTTTTAAAAGTGCTGGAACAAATATATGTTAGTCTTAAATACATGCATGCAAAGAAATAAAATCAAATCTTGACACAACATGAGCTAGAACACAAAACCCTAAAGGGCCTAATTTTTAGTCTATTTTACCATTCTGTCCTGAACTTTTATTTATCATAACTAATTGTAAAAACCTGATCTAAGTATGCTTTTAATGTTTAGACCTAGATTTTGAAGTTATCTTTCATACAAAATTGGTCTGAAGTGATTTCATTGAGTAGAACTCAATATATACTATTTTTACTAAAAAGTGTTAGTTTCTGACCACTCCGAATTGCAGACCTAAAAACTTTAAGTTAGAATGAGAATCGAGCTTAGGTCAAACCATACAATTCGTAGAAAACATATATGTCTTACTGTCGACCAAAAATGAGCCTAAACTATAGAGATTTGATAGGTCAAAACCCACCTCAAAATCACTGTTGTAAATCTCTGACTGACAAAGCCCTGTGTCACTTATTTATGCATGACCAGAAACCCATGTTTTTAGTAGTCAAATCCAAAAGTAGTTTTCATGAAAAGTGTAGATAACATCTTGAAATATTTATTGACCAAATATCATACCTAGATACCCTTGGATGGTTCCCCAAAAGGTCTATGCCTTCTATGTTAAAACTAGATTCTACTGGCCCTTTTATAGCTAACTGAACCCATTTTATAAAATGGCCAAAATCTCTAACTTGTTCCAAATAACTAGCCTTGGCACTAAACATGAACCCTGTAGGGGACACATTAAACTAGAACATATCCAAAAAGTAGACCCATATCCCTTGATGTGATGCCCCAAAATGGAGACCAACAAAGGCCTAAGTTCTGTATTTTTCTCTGTAAAGTGCTGAATTATCTTCTCTTAAATGAAATAAATGACCCATTTACCTTAGGATCTGATCTTAGTGTTAAACATAAATGTTGTATAAACTATTTGTATCTAATTGGTGTCTAAAAATCATAACTTAACTCCATGCCTAGGTACCCCAAAACTCTATTATTTTTTTAAATTGACACTAGAGCATTTACCTTAATTTTGTTAAGTGCATAGTGACATGTTATGTTGTGGAACTTAAAATATAGGCATTAATTAAAATATGGTGGATGATTGGTGTATGAAAATGATTATTTGATTATTAAGATCCATGCCGCTAAGTTAAATCCATTTCTTATGAATTATAGCTTGAATCCATATACTTTTACTCCATGCTTTAATGAGTTGTACCATATGTTATGTTGAGTTGTACAAATTTACCATGCTTAGTTGCATATTATGCCATTGTTAGTTGCACTTCGAAATATAAGTTGTTATATCATGAGCAATGTGAGTGTGGCACTAGAGACATCTCGTGTGTTACTCCTTGTATATTTTTTAGTTGTATCTTGATACAGTTAATGTGGGGAAAGGCAAACTTTTTATCTTGATTAGTGAGTCTTAGTTGATGGGGGTTCGATAATGGGACATATACGTCCTGATCCATATCACATCTTGAGATGAATTGTCACTATACGCTGCAGTGATCGGGAACGCTGACGTACGAGAACCTAATGTACGAGAACGTAATGGTGTCATTCGGATTATTGTGTTGGGTATGAATAACTTTGGGCTATGTAAGTCCTAAGCCATATTACGTCCCAAGCCATGCCACATCTTAAGCCGAACACCTGTTATAAGCCTCCGTGATAGGGAACGTTGGTGTATAGGAGCCTAATGTACAGGAACGTAATGGTACCACTCGAAATTCGATTAGTTGATTTATAATCGAGTTGAACAAATGCATTTGCATTGCACTCTTCATTACCTGCATAATTTGTTGCTTAATACTTATCTGTTTACTACATTTATATCTTTGCCTGTCTCCTTGATTTATAAATGCTTTAAGTATTGTACAAAATGCATTGTGGTGAGTTGTGCTATGAGATTGGCTAGAGAGTTTGGAGAGTTTTCCTCTGGGCTTTGGCTCATGGTATTCGTGCCACAGGTGAGGAGGAGGAGTTCTTAGAGGAAGTCGCTCCCAAAGAAGAAGAAAGCTTTGAAGAACATAGTGAGTGCCAGGAGCTAGTGGACCCCCGAAAATGTTTGCTGAAGATTTGAATCTTCTCCTTTTATTCTTTTGTTCAGTTTCCCTGTGCTTATTGTATTTTTTGTAAACCTTTTGTGAAATTGTAATCTCTATGTACTTTTGAATAGTTCAGAACTCTTAATGATGTAATATTTATGATATGTAAATATAAATGAATGGCTAGAATACTCCCCTTCTCTATACTTATGTATGTCTCGACGTGCCCAGAGGACCGGACGTCACATCGATACTCTATCAAATTGTCGAGCCGAATCTTGATTTCCTATACACTTCCGCTACCCGCTCACTCGAAGTACTAGAGTTGGAGACTCTTAGTGATTGGAAAGACAAGCACTACACAACTTGAGGACACACATGTGATACTCCATTGCAGGTATATTTGCACGAACCCCGACACTTCTCTCTCCACACTATCTGCCCCCATGGAGAGGTTGGGTTAAATTTCTAATTTTAATTCACAATCCGCATGCTTATTCATTTAATTTGTTATTATTAGGACTTATTATCTTAATTACATTATTTGTATGCTTAATTCCAAATTTGTTAATTAGTATCAAATTATTCATGTCCTCGTCACGTTATTTTAATCAAAATAGTCTTAACTATTTCTATAATTCTGTTTTGTAGCATGAACACATCGCATACTTGCACCTAACACACTATTTATCAAAAATCTACAAATCAGTGCCTACATTCCTTACGGTCGCAACAATTAATGTTGTGGGTGTAATTGTTTGGCATTTACATTGTCACGGTCGTGAGATTGTAACTTGCGCCCTTGAACTTTATCCCTATTTTCTTTCCGACCGCGACATCAATATGTCACGACCGCAAGATTTTGTTATTTCCAGTACCTTGAATTTCACTTTTGTAGTATTCTATCAAGTTGTATGAGATGTCCATCATGTATCCAGTAGCATAGGTCTAGTATGATTAGGATTTGATAGTTCTCTATTTGCCATTTAAGCATGATATTTATTTTTGGTCTTTGTAATGTGCTTATGTAGTTAAGATATGTATTTTCATTATTTGATTTCGTATGTTCTCCTTTTGCATCCATCTTTTTTATTTGCATGCATTTGAGAAATTAAAGTAAGAACCGATAATGAGAAGTAAAGGTCAACCCCACGGTTAGGCAAAACAGGGTGACTAACACCTTCTCCGATTCGTACCTAAGCCACCGAACTCGTGTTTTCTATGGTTAACGAAAAAATATTATTGGCTTCTTTTTGCTTTTCTTAGTTTTTCTCAAAAATTAAGTAGCGACTCCATTTTTCAAACAAAAAGGTTTTCAAATCTTTTGGCTTTCAAGGTGTTAAAATCTTTTTGAAATAACTCTTGAATTTTCATTTTTGCAAAATCCCAAATCTTGGTGCCACAATTGTTTCATAATAATTTTACATTATAAGAAGAAAAAAAATGAACCAAACATAAAACTAATAACTTAATTCAATGTCAGAAGAAAAGTAACCCAAATTATATATGAAGTGGCTCATTTCTTGAACAACATAGTATAAATATGCCATTAAATCATTAAAACATACTAGCAAAATTCCTTCTCTCTCATTACTTCTCCTACACACATTCCAACCATACATATTCCAAACTTACATATTATTCCACCATAAAACTCTCACACTCCATAACTCTCACATTCCATGACCCTCATACTCCATAATATCTTTCATTAACAAAAATATTTCTAAAAAGCAACCCCTCCCCTTCTAAATTTTGGTAATAGAGGGAGAGGGAGAGTCACAAAAACAATATCTAACTCTAGGTATTCTTGAGAATTTAGAGAAGTAGAAGCAAGGAAGAAGAAGTTTCTTCACTCAAGCCTAGGATGTCTTGAAGGTAAGTTAAACTCTCTAAAATCTTCTTCTCCTATTCAAATCTAAACCCATCTCAACCAACCTAAAAGATATAATAAGGATTTTACATCGAAGAGGCCAAAAAAATAGGTTAAAAACAAAAATAGGGGCTATTGTGGATTATTCTTCTAAGTTACAATATGTAGGAACTATTTGAAGAGAGATCTTTATTTCATTTGTTAGAAATATTTGTTAGAGTATTTATTTTATAAGTTATACATGTTACATGTCAAAAATAGAATTAGATCTAAGCCATGCATGAAAGGATAAAAGTTATATCCTTGAATTTCATTCTCGTTTTATTTTCACTACTTGCTGGACCCAAGTTTGAAAAATCATAAATAAATTTAGCAAAATCTCCTAAGATTTATTTTTGTGTCCAGAGTTAGATTTTGAAGTTATATTCATTGAAAATTGGTTTGAACGGATTTGGGCTTGTACAACTCAAGATGTGTTTTTTTTTTTTTACCAAAACGTGTCAAAATTCGAACTAATCTTCACTGTAAAGGCAAAAACCTCTTTTTAAAAGGTGATATAAGTTTTGGCCCCTTCATGAAAGTTGTAGGAAACATAATTTTCTAACTATCCTCCAAAAATTGGCTTGTTTTGTTGAGTTTGCTTAGACAAACACCCTCTGTAAGTTTCTGCTCTTGTTTAGGGAATTAAAACAAAATATGTACATTCTTTTGTAAGATAAAAAAAATGTTTCTTGTGATTAAACCGAAAGATGTTGCTCATAAAATATTTAGTAGACGTCGAAAACAAGTTTCTCTAAAAATTTGAGAAATATAAGAGTTGAATTGATGCCTCAAATAATTTTTATGATCTCTATTTTCCTATTCTGAAAATCACCACTTCGGAGTTTTGAAGGTTGTTCTGATACCTCTTCGTAGTACGGCAAAATCATGAGTATTTTCTTAAAAACCTGTCACGACCCATTTTCAGGTATAGCGTTCGTGATCGGCCAGTGAGTCAACCCACCAAAGGCCTCTATCTTTCTTTATCTGTCACACCCCAAACTCTGGGTCACGTGAAAATCCACAAACAACCATATAAAACACCCATCCCGATATTTACTCACAAATTAAAGCATATAAGCATTTAATATATCTGCCACAAGAGCTTATATTACACGGTTCTGACACCAGAAAACATGTAAACATGCATGAACAAAAGAACAAAAAGAAAGGCTACAGGTCTTCCGCCTCAACCGACAACCCCGAATCAACCCACACGATCAGTACCTAAAAAATATTTCAAATCCCACACCGTGAGCCACAGCTCACCAAAAACTAGATAAGCATGCAATATAAACAAAACATGCTCAAAAAACGAGGTGCAATTTTTGACTCACACGAGCCATAAAAACGATTTTATATCTGAATTCATACAAGGTCCAGATGAAAATATTTTAAAACAGTTTTATACAAGGACTCCCAAGAGTCTCAAAGAAAATAGTTTTGAAAACGTTTTTGTATTACGACTCATCAAAGCCTAGAAAATAATTTGACATATATATTACAATACTTCACCAGCAAAGATAGACTCCTACGAGCCATGACTCCCACGAGCCCCACATGCAACACAGATATATATAAATCGACTCTCACAAGCCTCAATAACAGTTCTATCACATAGATAAAGATCCATATTCAAACATACACCTTACGGGGTAAAACCGCACACCACGGGGTAAAACCGAACCAATATATGCTTATATAAAACCAAAGCCTTAAATACACCAAGACCACATAAGATCACGTATCCATCCTACTACATGCATGAATAAAATTAATCAGAGTTTTATAAGCACAAAAGCATGTATAACCACGACGTTTCACATAACGACGTCACATAACCCAACAAGACATCACATGCCACACACCCATCATCTGCTCACCTGAACTACCAGTCCACCCACAAGGACGACCAACGATGTAGAAAACCAAAATCTAACCTGAAGGCCAACACCTGAACCTCCCATAAAATGGTTCTCACCAAATCCCATCTCTAAAATGGACAACGAGCCCACACGTCCTGCACCCAACGGAGCATGAACCACCACGCACACAACCATGCACCAACACCCCGCATGAAATGACAAACACCCCTCAACGTGACCTCAGTCAACAGGACCCCATAATCTAATTAACTAAAAAACCACTAGAGGATAGCAGTCGATTAGGCCCCATAACCCAATCGACTAAAAGGCCACCACACGACCCAAAGAAACCCCCACATTTCCAACACAGAAAACACGAACCCACACACGCCCAACACGGCTAACACGGACCCACACACGCCTAGCACGATCAAAAGAAACCCCTAAGGCTCTAACACGACCAAAGGAAAAGAGTTCAACACAAACCACAAAAGTGTTGACACAAACAGAAAAGGTGTCAACACAAACAGCGAAGGTGTTGACACAAATAGAAAAGGTGTCAACACAAATAGCGAAGGTGTCGACACAAACAACGAAGGTGTCGATACAAAACAACAGCAGTGTTGGTAACACAAGTAGAAAGAAAAAGGGTCGACACTAACAGCGAAAGTGTCGACACGAAGGTGTCGACACAAACAGAAAAGGAGTCGATATAAAACAACCGAGAGATCCAACGCAAACAACAACAGAAGCATTAACACAAACAGAGAGAAAAGGGTTGACACCAACAGAAAAGGTGCTGACACTAAGGTGTCGACACAAACAGAATTGGTGTGAACACAAAAAAATAGATTTTTAGATTTACCACCCTGATAACTGGACGACAGCAGAAAGCAAACCCTAGCGACCAAAAAAGCTTCTCAGCCCCAAATTAAGCCTGCCAAACACTCCCTTTTCGACCCACAAACATACACAAGCCCAAATCAACAAAGAAACACCAAAAAGAAAGCCTCAAAACCCATCTCATCCAACCGTAATCAACCAAAAATGATTTTAAACCAAAACCCAATTTATTAAAACATAAACCAACTTTTCATATATTTTCGTACGTTAAAAACACACAAGATTTCACATAGCACCCTTATAAGACATGAGAGTTTAGGATCCTACCTCGATGAGTCAAAAACTCGATGCCTCAAACCACGTAAAAATAATGAACTTCGTCAGAACAGAATTTTGTCCGGATGAACGCGTAGACCCCGATGCCAATAGTAAGGATCCGATGTTGGATCATCAAAAATTGAGCCCCGGGCCCCCAAGAATCTAGAGAGAATGTAGAGCTTTTGGTGTGAGGAAAGAAAACTTAGCTTCTAAGCTAAGGGTTTTTATGAAAATATCTCACAAAATATCTTATTTATAGGCTCCACCTAAAAATATCTTCTTCTTTTTTTTTTTGAAATTTGCATCATAACGCCCAACGTCCCCAGGGAACCAATCCCACATGCATATCTAAACCCGAACTTGCATAAAAAACACATATAATCATGCCATCACGGAAACGAATAACAACGCGTTGAAAAATGCCAAAAAAAAAATGGGTCAGGGTCTCACAACTCTACCCCCCTTTAAAGGAATTTCGTCCCCAAAATTCAACACAAGGTTAAAAGGAAACAAACTGTCGACCGTAATCAACATAGACATAAGAGATGGTCAGCCAAACCATTCCTAGGATATAGTTAAACAAGGTTAGGCATCCTAAACAACGGATAACTATCTCAAAGACACGGGATTTACAACTCACCCTCAACCTCACATCCTCACCAACTGCTATCTCAACACAGTACACCAACCATGAAATCCATCACCAACTCCCCAAACAAAGAAATGTAGAACACTAGCCCAAATGTATACCTAGAAAGTACCTTTGCTCACTGAAGATCATCAGGTACAACTAGTTCCTTGGAGAAACTAGGACTTGTGAGTACATATGCTCGTCCTTGCGTCATCCTGTACTGTCCGCCACAACCCGGCACTGTCGCTGCCGCACTGACTGAACTAAAGCACCCCCACCTGCAACTCAGGAAGTCTGAACTGCGGGAGGCTACTGTCGATCCGGCACAAATGAACCCTTTAGTGGACCTATTGTACTCGGCGCACTCTCTCTTTGGGGGCAGTTCCTGCAAATATGTCCCGTCTGCCACATCTATAACAAATCGACAGTTCCCTCCCCTATGACTGATCCGGTATGGGACTCTGGGACTGCCTCCACTGTGGATCCTGGTACTGCCTCGGTTGCGAGCAATCTAGCACATGATGCCCCGACTGTCCACACCGATAACATCTAACCCCCTTTGCTCTGACCTCCCCAACGAAGCCACCGGTGGTGCTGGTGCAGAGAACTGCTGTGGTAATCCAAATGGAAGAAAACTAAGGCCAGAGGACTTCTACCTCTTGTCGGAGTGCCCACCTATCTATACCTCTGTCCCACTCTACGGTGTCTTGGCCTCCCTAAAAACTCGAATCTTTGTCAAAGTGTTTTCTATCCTCGCTGTTGCCTCCACAGCTCTGTAAAAATACGCAGCCCTATGCCGGCCACTCTCTCTCTAATCATGGGTCTGAAACCCCGCTCAAACCTCCTCGATCTCAACTCGTCTATCGCCACCAACTCCGGTGCAAAACAAGACAGGCTAGTAAACCTGGCCTCATACCGCATAACACCCATCGCTCCCTGGGTAAGAGTATAGAACTCCTATCTATACAAGTCTCTAGATGAAGTAGGAAAATATTTCTCCAGAAAAACTCCAGTGAAAGCTGCCCATGTGACCCCCACAACATTTCTGGCAAATTTTCACCACTCGTGAGCATCACCCCTCAACTGAAACATGGCAAAAAAAACCTGTAACTCATCGTCAGCTATCTGCAATGTGTCAAGGATCCGAGTCATCAGCTCTAATGACTCTGTAACCACTATAGGGTCAGGATCCCCAGCAAAGGTAGGAGGATCCGTACGCCAAAACTCTCTCATCGCCATCGTAGCCCTCGACTCAGATACTTTCTCTCTCTCCCTTTAGTAGTCTCACTTCTAACGGCCTTAACCAGTTGCTGGATAGAACCAACCAGCACACGCAGCAACTCAGTCGCGTCCATCGATCTCTGTGGAGCATTTACATCCCCAGCATCAGGGAAAGGCACATCCCCTTGGCCAAAACCACGACCACAGCCTCGACCACAAGCTCGCCCTCTCCGCGCAAACATCACGTCTACATGAAAGAAACATAGAGCATAAGATGTAGCACATAGCATGAACACAAGCATGCGAATACATAGTCACATAGGTTCATGCTAAACAAACCACACATACCGAGAAAAACCAATAAGAATGGCGCGTCAATTTGGAGAACCTACTTAGATTCCCTGCTAGAAATCACGTCAGCTAAACGCATTTCTAACTTGGCTCACAAGTTTGTTAATCCAAACGTCCAAAGGCAAGACTAATCAATCTTAAGGTTCAACCCACATACTCACATAAACAAAACATCCACACCATCAACACGCTATCATGCTCGTTCAATCAAAAAATCTAAACACATGCAGTCAAGCACACGCAATAAACCTCACACGATGATGCACCCTCTTCCCACGGCTCTTAGGTATTCGAACCCAGAGTTTTGATACCATTATGTCACGCCACAAACTCCAGGTCACGTGAAACACCCACAAATAACTATATAAAACACCCAACCTGATATTTACTCACAAATTAAAGCATATAAGCATTTAATATATCCACGACAACGGCTTACATTACACGGTTCTGACACCAAAAAATATATAAGCATACATGATCAAAAGAACAAAAAGAAATACTATGGGTCTTCTGCCTTAACTGGCAACCCCGAATCAACCCATACGATCGGTACCCAAAAAATATTTCAAATCCGACATCGTGAGCCACTGCTAAGCAGAAACTAGATAAGCATGCAATATAAACAAAACACGCCCAAAAAACGAGGTGCAATTTTTTACTCACACAAGCCATAAAAACAGTTTTATATCTGAACTCATGCAAGTTCCAGATGGAAACATTTTAAATGATTTTATACGAGGACTCCCAAGAGTCTCAAAGAAAATAGTTTTAAAAACGGTTTTTTGTATTACGACTCATCAGAGTCTAAAAAATAATTTGATATATATATATATTACAATACTTCACTAGCAAAGATAGACTCCTACGAGCCAATACTCCCACGAGCCCCACATGCAACACAGATACATATAAATCAACTCTCATAAGCCTCAATAACAGTTATATCACATAGATAAAGATCTATATTCAAACATACACCTTACGGGGTTATAATCAAACACCACGGGGTAAAATTGTACACCACAGGATAATACCGCACACCACGGGATAAAATCGAACCAACATATGCATTTATAAAACCAAAGCCTTAGATACACTAAGACCACATAAGATCATGTATGCATCCTACTACATGCATGAATAAAATTAATCAGAGTTCTATAAGTACAAAAGCACGTATAACTACGACGTTCCACATAACAACGCCACATAACTCGACAAGACATCACATGCCACACACCCGTCATCTGCTCACCCGAACTACCCGTCCACCCACAGGGACAACCAACGATGTAGAACACCAAAATCTAACTCGAAGGCCAACACCTAAACCTCCCACAAAACGGTTCTAACCGAACTGCATCTCTAAAAAGGACAACAGACCCACACGTCCTGCACCCAACGGAGCATGAACCACCACGCACACAACCGTGCACTAACACCCCGCATGAAATGACCAACACCTCTATCCGTGACTTCAGTCAACAGTATCCCATAATCCAATCAACTAAAAAATCACTAGAGGAGAGCAATCGATTGGGCCCCATAACCCGATCGACTAAAAGGCTACCACATGACCCAAAGAAACTCCCAAACGCCCAACACGGCAAATACGAACCCACACACACCCAACACGACCAACACAAGCCCACACACGCCCAACACGACTAAAAGAAACCCCTAAGGCCCCAACACGACCAAAGGAAAAGAGTTCAACACAAACCGCAAAAGTGTCGACACAAACAGAAAAGGTGTCAACACAAACAGCGAACGTGTCGACATAAACAGCGAAGGTGTCGACACAAAACAACAGCAGTGCAGGTAACACAAGTAGAAAGGAAAAGGGTCGACACCAACAGCGAAAGTGTCGACACGAAGGTGTCGACACAAACAGAAAAGGTGTCGACATAAAACAACCGAGAGATCCAACGCAAACAACAACATAAGCATTAACACAAATGGAGAGAAAAGGGTTGACACCAACAGAAAAGGTACTGACACCAAGGTGTCGACACAAATAGAACTGGTGTGAACACAAAAAAATAGATTTTTAGATTTACAACCCTGGTAACTGGACACAGCAGAAAGCAAACCCTAGCGACGGAAAAAGCTTCTCAGCCCCAAATTAAGCTTGCCAAACACTCCCTTTTCGACCCACAAACATACACAAGCCCAAATCAACAAAGAAACACCAAAAAGAAAGCCCTAAAACTCATCTCATCCAACCGTAATCAACCAAAAACGATTTTAAACCAAAACCCAATTTATTCAAACATAAACCAACTTTTCATACATTTTCGTACGCTAATAACACAAGATTTCACGTAGCACCCTTATAAGACAAGAGAGTCTAGGATCTTACCTTGATGAGTCAAAAACTCGATGCCTCAAACCACGTTAAAAAAATGAACTTCGTCAGAATTGAATTTCGTCCGGATGAACGTGTAGACCGCGATGCCAATAGCAAGGATCCGATGTTGGATCATCGAAAACCGAGCCCGGGGCCCCCAAGAATCTAGAGAGAAGGTAGAGCTTTTGGTGTGAGGAAAGGAAACTTTGCTTTTAAACTAAGGGTTTTTATGAAAATATCTCACAAAATATCTTATTTATAGGCTCCACCCAAAAATATTTTTTTTTGTTTTTTTGAAATTCGCATCATAATGCCCAACGCCCCCGAGAACCAATCCTACATGCATATCTAAATCCGAACATGCATAAAAAAACACATATAATCATGCTATCACGGAAACGAATAACAACGCGTCAAAAAATGCTAGAAAAAAAAAACGGGTCAGGGACTCACATTATCTTTCATTCCTTATTTTCAATTTTGCTGACTGAATTTTTTTTTTCTCATTTTAAACAATCTTATTCAAGTCATCCAAATTTTGAAACAAAAGTAAATTATTCATTAAAAAGAAATCATTTCCATTAAACATTTCTAGTAAGTCATTTCAAAACTCCCAGATTATCTAATAGTGATATTAGCATCTAATCTTACTAAAACATGCTAAATACAGAAACTGAAATGCAAATTACAAAAATTGAAATGAAACTAAGAATAACTTAAAAATTTCTTTTCTCGTCTACCGGTTCCTCCTTCCATTCAAGTGACACCTGAATAGTTTCAACATCCGTTAGTAATGCTAATGTGAATTCACTGATATCTAAATTATTAATTATTACACAGTGTTAGAATGATATATTTCAAACAGATTTGCTAGAATTCAATAGGGAGCGACCCATAATTTATACAATGAACATGATCATTTCTTATAGCCACCTGGTCATGGGTCCACTCTTATTGCATCGCCTCGTTGGTAAGCTTAATGTCCCTAAGCGGCTAAGACGTCGTTTAACCAATCATTCTTTTATTCAATTGTTTTCATTGAATCATAATATTTCATTGACCATTCTTTAACCATTATGGCATATCAAGCATTCACGTGAAATAAAAACAAATTTAGATATCAAATGACTCACTTAGTTTAGCAGAATTTAGTTATAATTGCCTTGAAATTCCAAATCTAAATAACATATTAAAACTACTATTAAATTGGATTCTATGTTTTAATTATTATATTTTCATAATTTTCTTAATTCTATATTCATTTTAATTAAATCTCTATTTATCACTAGCATCTTTATTATTTAAAATATTTTATCAAAAATCTACATTCTTTTTATTCCAACAACAGGTAATTGAGTAAATTTCTAATTTATAATCCGTAGTATATTTATTTTATTAAAATCTAAATAATTAAAAGATATACCAAATTATTTGGTTAATCTATTTGAATCTTAATTTTCGTTTATGTTTATAATCTTGGGTTTTTAAGCTTTGAAAATGGATTTCCATAAAGCTAACTAAAATTCACAATATTAATTTTAATAAAAACTTAAGTTAAAATTTATTCTAATTTAATAATAGTATCCTTTATACAAAACAATACTTAATTTAGTTAATTTATTAAGATTCCGAACCTTTGTTTACAATTAAAATCTTAAATATTTAAGCTTCAACATTGATTTTATTCTTATAAAAACCAAATAAATTCATAATACGCAAAAATGTTAATTTTAATAAAAACCATCATAACTTTGTTATCAAATTTTGTTTTTATAAAAATATATGTATTTTTTATAACATGCTTCATTTTTTCCCTTTTGAATTTAAGTTAATAAAAACAAAACTTCATAAAACAACCAGACATAACCATAGAAGCAAACAACCACCAAAAACCAAAACCAGCTGCAAGCCACAGCCATGCACGCACAGTGCATGTGCCGATTTTGTTTCCGATTTTTCAACTCAACTTTGAGGCACTCGTCCGGACAATCCGGAAATTAGTTTTAATGGCCGTTCGCGGCTACACGTAAACAACCGTGAGATGAATCTAACCAAACTTACAACAACTAAAACAGAGGTCTGAGGTGAAAGCTGTGGTTCTCCAATGTTAGCCTGAAAATCTATCTTTTAACGAAGTTCTCCAACTGATAATTTTTCGGTTTGGATTTGCTGAAATCGTGTACCGATGATCGAAACCATTCACCAGCACCACTACGGTGTCAAAAGGGTGTTGGGTGGTTGTGGCAGAGAGGTGATGGCATGCACAGTGGTGGCGGTGTGCGACAACAACCTGGTGGTGGGTGTGTATGTGCGGCATGGTGGTTGGGCGGCTCTGGTGCTTCGGCAGTGGTGTATGGTGGTTCTGGTAGTGGATGGTGGTTCAACCAGAGAGGAGAGAGAGAGATAAATAAGAGAGCGACGGGGAGAGAGAGAGAGACACACACATACACAAACTGAGAGGGAGAGAGAGAGAGAGAGAGAGAGGGTTGGAGGCTGGCAACGTGGGATGACAATGGCGCCGGTGGAGGTGGACGACGGTCGCGTCGGCAGTTGGCCGACCGGGTGATGCAGCGCCTGTTTTTCTTTCTCTGTTTTTTCTTTTGGTTCTGATTCTCTTAAACCTAATAACAGGCTAAACTAAGGCAACCTAAACCTAATGTACATTTTTATATATACTGATACGGGGACTTAATGCTCACATTTATACACTTTAAAAGCCACCGGTTATAACATAATTTTCTTAAATAATGTTATTATTTTTATTATACAAATGTATATATGTATATATATGTATTTATATGTTTATATACATACTGATACGGTCGTAATCGTAAATTTATTGTGTAATTATTATTTATTTAATTTAATTAATTATATTTTTTTTTAAGATATTACATTCTCTCCACTTTTAAAAGTTTGGTCTTCCAAACTTAACTCGGGTTATGTACACGTGTAACATCCCAAACTCGGGAACCCACAAACTCAACCCAATATCTTAAACAACCATAATAAAAACATTTTCTTCTAACAATTTATGTAAGCGTCACAAAGGCCAAACAAGATTCTTAAATTTCAAGAGTTCATTTACAACATATAATATTACAATCATCCAGGTTCACTTTTTGCACAATTATGCTATAATGTAAATACAAATGAAAAACTAGATCTTTCCTCTGCCCGTTTTTCACATGCATCCTTTGCCCTGATATTGCCCCAGATCCTCGAAACCTGAAACGGTCTGGATATATATACATGAGCCGAAGCTCGTAGAATAAAGACTAACCAAGTGTTATGCATGATTTGTAAGGTGTAATGGGTGCAATCGAAGTAAATGCAAGTTTCACCAATTTTTATATATATTCCCACGCACACACTCACGCACAGCCATTTGTTCTTTCCAAAAATCATTTTCAAAACATTCATTTCATTCACATAAAACCGTATTAATTTCTCATCATCCAGGTTTTTTGCAAAAATCATATCACATTATAAACCGACGTCGGGTGCAGCTTATAGAAATCCCTCCCTATTACTTGCCAATAGGCTACTCAAAACCATTGGGTAATAAATAGCTCTATAACTCACCACAACGCAACCACAACTAATGAAACGGTATCGGGTGCAGCTTATAGAAACTCCTCCCTATTAATTCTCAATAGGCTACGCGAAACCATTGGGTAATAGATAGCTCTATAACTCACCACAATACAACACCACATTTCGGGGGTTAACCTGTGGGCATGTGGTCCCCATCTTGCGCAAGTTTTCGGTCTTTCACCGCGGACCCGCCAGGCCAACTTAAATCGCATTCATCCATACGATTCATTATTTGTTCAAAACATTTAATCTCACAAATCCGGGAGTCCAACCCACAACTGGCTCCTCTCCCAATAATTTTCACACTTTATTATTTGATACATATATCAAATTTTCTTTTTCATTTTTTTCATCAAATTCTATTTGAGCATTCAAAATTCTTTTCATGACATATGCATCATAACCCCAATATATTATGTCTTATATATCACATCTCATTTACCCATTTCATAGAGTACCAACACAAACTTATCCAATCGAAATCATTTCGTTTTTAAGAAAAGGATGCACCCATCATAAGCATGTATAACTACATTAGACATCTATATTTTCTTCCAAAACTAGGGGTTTTAAGAAATAATCATACCAAACCACATCCCCCAAAGACCCATTTTTATAAACCAATATCCATTAAAACTTATTTAAACCAACCAACACGACTCAAAACGAAACAAATTATAAGTTCAAAACCCTTTTTAAATACGGCCAACTGAGGGTTTAACTAATGTAATGGATAATCCAAAAAGCCAAACCTTTAAACAAAACATCAAAAATTTTAGAAAATACCCAAACCGATCGATCAGTCTCTTGCCTGCACAAGAGTACCGAGAACACCAAAAGATCGCTTGATAGACCGATCGATCGGTCTATCGAACTGTCCTGTTCCAGGCCCTTTTTAAGCCAAAACTTGATTTTTAATACTAACAAGCCTTGTAGCACCTTTTTAAAACTTTTTAGATAAGAAATAACCTTTAAAAAGAGAGAAAAACCATTTCCAAACCTCCCTTGGGGCTCCAAAGTTTCTGTGTGGAGCAAAAACAATCCAAAAACCTCTTTATACTATATTTTCTTAAAACCATGGATGGTCATTTCTTAAAACCCCAAAGTTCACAAATTATTTTATTCTTTTCTTTCGAAACTTCACCTTATCAACTCATTCAA
>JAUMHN010284752.1:0-43173 GCA_032360265.1 Heliamphora ciliata
AGTGCTTATGCTCTTAATCCCGAAATAATTATTATTTGCGTATATTTAATATTCGTTGTTTTGATTCATTAGAGGGTATGATCTTTTTTGGGTCAATAGTCCCAGTGAGTTAGATAGCAATATTAATTATATGGTGAATATTAATTATTGACAGAATTCACGTCCCAATTATTCGGAATTGACAATATCTCCTTAAGGAAGCTTATAAGTTTTGACTAAGCTAAACCCTACAGGTGAATTTAATTATTCGGCAGTCAAATAAGTTAAGTGAAAGTGTTTAAGAAATTTTAAAAAGATGATTAAATTAAATTATCAGTAATTAAATTTAATTGACGGGTATAAAAAACCTTAACATAGGGAGACGAGTTAAGCATTTAATAACAGGAGTTCAATGCAATTAGGTCTTGAGATTATGGCTAGAAGTACAATTACAATTCTTTAGTGGTATGAACTATAATTTAGTATTTTATAAATATTACAGAAATCTCTGCAAGGTTTTCATAATTAGAGAAATCTCTGAGAGATTTGTATATTTGTAGAAACCGCTGGAAGGGTATTTGGGTCACACTAGAAGTCTATGTCATAATTACTCCACAGGTCCCTACTGTAGCCTATAAATATGCAGGTAGGTTGAACCAAATTCAAAAGTTGTCTTTCAAGACGAAGATATTTCAGGTTCTGCCGGTACCAGTTCTTGAATGATCGTAACCCACACTACGTTTGGAAATTACATTGAGAATATAGTGGAATGTCTGTTCGAAGCTTCAACTCAGAGAATCAAAGATCATAGTTGAAGAAACGATCGAAAGGTATTTATCTAAATTAACTGTGGTGGTACGAATTTTTATTTTGATCGTTCGAGATCAAAAAGTTTTTATTTGGAGCTTGTTTCGTCAATTGCCCATCCAATTTTTATTTTTCAAAAAACCGTATACAAATCAACGATCTTTACAGTTTGTCTCCAATAATTGGTAACAGAGTCGTTTTGATTATGTTTACGATTAATCAAGGGGCCGGGTAGATTTAGAATTATGCTAACTTTATTTTACAAGCATTCTAATCCTGATTTTATGATAGTTATTATTTTCATGTTTGATTGAATGTGTAGATGATGATTATAGTTTAATTTTTAATGATGAGGGTTGATCGTGATAGTTTATGGTTAACACTTGCTATAAATAATAGTATTCTCTCTATCTGAGTCACTGCTATTATTTCCTAAACTGAAGTTATGTCAGCTATTTAATTTTACTTGGCATAGTCTGTTGCCTAGATAGTAAAATTAATAGAAATTGGTCTGTTTGAACAAACGATGGATAGCAGACGTCCTCCCATTGAGGCATGCTATTTACAGGGTACTAGGTTGCTGACAAATTTTTTTTTTAAATGATAGAGGGAATCAATTTTAAAATAAATTTAAAGTTTTGCTTGTCATAATTAACGATTATTTTAATTATGTGATTCTTAGTATTAAAATGGTTTTCAATCCACTCGCTACCATTCTCAAAGAAAACAAACTGACGGGACCAAACTATGTAGACTGGAAAAAAACTTGGATATTGTCTTAACTGCCGAGAATTATAAGTTTGTATTATCTAAGATTTGTCCACCAATACCTGATGATGGGGCGACCGAACAGGAAACCCAAAAGTGGTTGAAAATTGATCAGATGACTCGTTGTTACATTTTAGCTTCCATATCAAATGTATTGCAACATCAGTATCAGTCTATACCCAGTGCCTAAAACATGATTATGAACCTCAAAGAAATGTTTGGAGATCAAAATCATGCTGGTAGGCAGGTGGTCATGAAATCTCTGATGAATACAAGCATGGCTGAAGGCACCCCAGTTAGGAATCATGTTATGAAGATGATCAGTCTTTTGAATGAACTGGAGATTCTAGGATCTAGGATTGACGGGGACCCAGGTCGATATCATATTCCAGTCACTATCTGATAGCTTTAAGCAATTTTGCTTGAATTATTCCATGAATAAGCTCAGCTTTTCATTGGTAGAACTTCAAGCAGCCAAGGGTATTCTTAGGAAGCCAGGTACTATGCATATGACTGAAAAAGGTTCTTACTTCAAGTCGAAAGAAAAAAAGAAGAAAAAAGTTTTGAAACAGAGAGGCATAGGTTCAAAAGCAGCTAAGGGGCCAAAAGCTAGTGTGAAGAAGCCAAGAGGCAAGTACTATCATTATAACCAAATTGGACATTGGAAAATGCAATGTCCAGTTTTCCTCAATAAGCCGAATAAGCAAGGTAATTTCTATTCACTAGTGGTTGAAACATATTTAGCGGTATTATATACCGGTACCTGGTGTGTAGATACAAAAATCACTAATCATGTTAGCAATTTTTTGCAAGGCTTCCAAGAAACCAGGCAGCTCATTGGTGGAAAAATTTACCTACATATAAACAATAATACCAGGGTGACAGCAATTGTAATAGAAGATGTCACTCTCAGTTTTTGTAGAGATAGGATTTTACTTTTAAAAGATTGTCTTTATGCACTTTCTATTAGAAGATATTTAATTTCAGTTTCTAAATTAATAAAGAATAAATATTCTGTTCATTTTAATGATTCTGTGGTTATTAAGAAAAATAAACGTTTTATTTGTTCAAATACATTAGTGGATGATCTGTACGTTATATCTCCTATCTCTCCTATACTGCAACTAACTAAATTGAATTACACATCTAATTTACCATATAAGAGAAAGATTCCTTCTTTGATGAACCAAACATTTTTTTGGCACTTACGCTTAGGTCATATTAATCTAAAAAGGATAAATAGACTGGTAGAAGATGAACCTTTGAGTTCATTGGAAGTGGAGGTACTTCTAGTCTGTGAGTCCTTCTTAGAGGGTAAGATGACCAAGATGCCAATTTCGGTTAAAGGCTATAGAGCAAAAGAACTATTAAAACTGATTCACTCTGATGTGTGTGGTCCTATGACTATCTGAGCTAGAGGTGACTTTTAGTACTTCGTCAGCTTCATTGATGACTACTCAAGGTATGAATACATTTACCTGATGCACCGTAAGTCTGAATGCTTAGAGAAATTTAAAGCATTCAAGGCGGAGGGAGAGAAGTGTCTGGGTAAAAGTATCAAATCACTATGATCCGACCGTGGTGGGAAATACCTCTTTGGAGAGTTTAGGAACTACTTGTCATCAGAAGAAATTACATCCCAAGTTAACTGCACCGAGCACTCCACAGCAGAATGGTGTAATAGAAAGAAAGAATAGGACTCTTATGTAGATGATAAGGTCAATGATGAGTTATTCGAATTTACCCGATTTATTTTGGGGACTTGCATTAGAGACATTGGCTTATATTCTGAACATGGTACCTTTTCAGTCAATACCTTCTACTCCCACAGAATTGTAGACCAAGCGCAAGCCTAGTCTAAGACATATTCAAATTTAGGGGTGTCCAGCACAAGTGCTAAAAGGGAACGCGGGTAAGTTAGAACTTAAGACAGAAGTTTGTTTCTTTGTCGGGTATCCTAAGGGAACGAAGGGTGGTTTATTTTATAATTCTAAGGATCAGAAGATCATTGTTAGCACCAATGCTCGATTCTTAGAAGAGAATTATATTATGAACCACAAGCCCAAAAGTAAAACAATTCTGAAAGAATTAAGAGGAAATACCAGAAGAACAGAAGAAGAACCGCAAGTCACTGATATCCCATTGGCTCGTCATAGTGGGAGGATTATCGGGACAAATGCAGATCCTGATTATGGTGCTACCATTAACATGCCTGACGAGTATGTGGGTAGTGGTGCATAGGATTCAGATTTTGCACAACACGTTACTGGTGGTACACAGACGTAGTTAATGCCTCGTAGTCGTGGAAAAGTTGTTCATCAACCCAATCGGTATATGTTCTTGGGAGAGTCTTTTGACAAGATTCCAGTAGAGCTGGATACCAAACCCTATAACTACAATGAAGCAGTCCAGGACAAAAATGCAGATCTTTGGCGAAACGCTTTGAATTCAGAGATGGAATCTATGTATTCTAATCAGGTCTGGAAACTTGTAGAACTACCTAAAGGGATAAATCCCATCGGATGTAAGTGGATCTACAAGAAAAAAAGAGAAACATACGGGAAGGTTGAAACCTTCAAAGTTAAGCTTGTTGCAAAAGGGTTCACTCAGAAAGAAGGGATCGATTATGAAGAAACTTTTTTTCCAGTAGCTATCCTTAAGTCTATTCGAATTCTCTTATGCATTGCGGCTCATTTTGATTATGAAATTTAGCAAATGGATTTCAAGACAGTTTTTCTTAACGAAAGTCTTGATGAATGTATCTATATGATTTAACCAGACGATTTCATAGCAAAGGGCTAAGAGCACTTATTGTGCAAGATTAAGAGATTTATTTATGGACTTAAGCAAGCATCGAGGTCTTGGAATACTCAATTTGATCAAGCCATAAAGTCTTATGATTTTTATCAAAGTTCAGATGAGTCATGTATACACAAGAAGCGTGACAGAAGCATTGTGATCTTTCTAGTACTTTATGTAGATAATATCTTGCTCATCGAAAACGATGTGGGGTGTTATCTTTGGTAAAACTTTGGTTATCTGGGCAGTTCGAAATAAAAGACTTGGAAGAAGCCAGTCACATCCTTAGGATCAAGCTTTTGTGAGATGAGAAACAAAGGATGTTGGGCTTATCACAAGTAAAGTCTATCGATGATATCTTTGCTCGTTTTAGCATGCAAGATTCCAAGAAAGGATTTCTCCCTTTTAGGCATGGAACCACTCTATCTAAGGATCCGTGTCCTAATATACCTTATGAGATAGAGAAGATGAAGGCAGTTCCTTATGCTTCAGTAGTAGAAAGCCTAATAAATGCTATGCTTTGTACAAGACCCGACATCTGCTTTGCCGTTGGCATGGTTAGTAGATATCAGTTTAACTTAGGATAGAAGCATTGGACTACGGTAAATAATATAATCAAGTACATGAAAAGGACTAAGGATTATATATTAATTTACTACGTAGATAGTTTAGTACCTTTGGGATATACAAACTTAAACTTTCAGTTAGACAAATATTCCTGTAAGTCTACCTCAGGATATATGTTTACCTTGAGAGGTGGAGCTATAAGTTAGAGGAGTATCAAGCAGTCCCACATTGCTGATTCTACCATGGAGGCCGAGTACGTGGCAGCTTCTGAAGCAGCTAAGGAGGCCGTTTGGCTCAGGAACTTTTTGTTGGATCTAGATGTGGTGCCTTCAATTCAGTCGGCTATTACACTTTATTGTGACAATAGCAGAGCGGTTGTAAACTCGAGGGAGCCAAGAGTTCATAAAAAAGGAAAGCACATTGACTATAAGTATCACCTGATACGAGAAATTGTACAGAAGGGTGATGTTGCTGTGACCAAGATTGCATCAAGGGATAACTTTGTAGATCCTTTTACAAAGAGCCTATCGGCTAAGACTTTCGATATTCATGTAGAGGGCATGGGAGTCAGATGTATGACAGCATGATTTTGAGTATAAATGGGAGATTGTCAAGATTGTATACTAAAAATCATAGATTTTATTTAGTTTAAATATTTAATTTTATTTTGATAAAATGGTTTTTCTATTTTATGAGAATCTTAATGAGCAATGAATGTAATATCATTTCATTAATTTTATGCATGATTGTTATTTATTCTTTATAGTATTTAATCTGGTGTGTAGAGTACAGCTTGCACACAGAAGATCAGATTATATGTTCTTGTAGATTATAAATTTTGTTTACAGTTTAGATTTAATTGAATAAACCATCGATACAACTGTAGCACGGAGTTTTAGTAGACCTGTCTTGATTACGGGGAACAGATAATAGCGTCATCTATTGTTCGAACTCTCTACGCTAGTACACTTTATGTGTATTGAACAGTACCACATTGGGGTAATTAATTTTATACTTGACTATATAAATTAATCCACACCCCAAGGTTATTATGAGTGCTTATACTCTTAATCCCGAAATAATTATTAGTTGCATATATTTATATTCGTTTTTTTGATTCATTAGAGGTTGTGATTGTTTATGGGTCAATAGTCCAGGTGAGTTGGATGGCTGTGTTAATTATATGGTAAATATTAATTATTGACGGAATCCACGTCCCAATTGTTCAGGATTGACAATACCCCCTTAAGGAAGTTTATGAGTTTTGATTGGGCCAAACCCTAAGGTGGATTTAATTATTCGGCAGTCAAATAAGTTAAGAGGAAGGACTTAAGGATTTTAAGAAGTCAATTAAATTAAATTATCTGTAACTAAATTTAATTGGTAGGTATCGAAAATCTTAACGTGGGGAGATGAGTTAAGTATTTAATAACAGGAGCTTAATGCAATTAGGTTTTGAGATTATAGCTAGAAGTGCAGTTACAGTTCTTTAGTGGTACAAACTGTAATTTAGTGTTTTATGAAAATTGCAGAAACCGCTGCAAGGTTTTCATAATTACAGAAACCATTGAGAGGTTTGCATATTTGCAAAAATCGCAGAAAGGGTATTTGGGTCACATTAGAAGTCTATGTCATAATTACTCCACAGGTCCCTACTATAGCCTAAAAATATGCAAGTAGGATGAACCAAATTCAAAAGTTATATTTCAAGACTAAGATTGTCTAGGTTCTGCTGGTACCAGTTCTCAAAGGATCGTAACCCACACTACGTTTGGAAATTGCATCAAAAATACAGTAGAAGGTCTGGTTCGAGCTTTAACTCGAAGAATCAAAGCTCATAGTTGAAGAAATGACTGAAAGGTATTCATCTAAATTAACTGTAGTGGCACAGGCATTTATTTTGATCGTTCGACATCAAAAAAAATTTATCTAGAGCCTATTTCAACAATTTTTCGTCCAGTTTTTATTTTTCAAAAAATCATATACAAATCAATGATCTTGGCAGTTTGCCTCCAAAAAGATGTAGCCTTGATAAAATGGGTTATGATCTCCATCCTACACACCCCATTCATTTGAGCTTCTGTTAGACCTTGTGTGATGAATACCTTTCTAGATCTCAAAAATACCCTAGTCGCAACCATTGGTTGTCACGGTTATTATTTTGTGCATCTCCTTTTCTTGCGGTAACCCTAAATTTATCATGGTCGCATGTTTTGTGACTTATTTTGTCACAGCCGCAACATTATAGTTGCTACGACCGTGAGTTTTCTGTATATTCAGTAGCTTGAAAACAGTGCTTGAACCTCTTTTGTTTCTTTCTGTACAATTTGTATATAGCATGTTCTAGACAGAAACACTATTGCATGATCCTTAGGCTTTTTCTTATTGCGTCTAACTTTTCATCGCATGTTTTTTGCTTTTCATTGCTCAAACGATACGTGTAGCATGTTTAGAAATGATAACCAAGTTGCAGGACCCTTAAGACTGTAGTTAAAAGTTTTCTTCTTTGTTTGCTTTTGTATAGACTCTCTTTAATCTCTTATTCTGTATATGTTACCTTTAAAAAGTTTAAAACAAGAACCAATATTGACAAAGTAGAGGCCAACCTTACGGTTGGGTGAAAAGGGTACCTAACACATTTCTTTTTTGTACCTTAACCCCTGAACTCTTTTTTTCTCTGGTTATGTTTAAAAAGGACCCATGGCTTTCTTTTTGTTTTTCTTGGTTTTTCTCAAAAACCAAGTGATGACTCCATTTTTCTCAAAAACGTGCCTGGATATCTTGGATTTTCTTGTTTTAAAAAGAAAAGAGCATTTTTTTAAAAATAATAGATATTCGATGCACCATCCTCAAGATCAATAAAGAAGTGACCAAATAGATAGACACCGAATTTCTTGTAGTCACAGAATATCCAAAATGGGTAGCTAACATCGTCTCGGTTCCCAAGAAGGACGGAAGGAACCGAGTATACATCGACTTCAAAGACCTTAATAGGGCGAGCCCTAAAGACGATTTCCCCATCCTCACATAAATGTGTTGGTAGATAATACCACTGAAAATGCAGTTCTATCCTTCATGGATGGATTCTCAGGGTATAACCAGATCTTGATGACACTGGAAGATCGAGAAAAAACTACGTTCACAATGCCTTCGGAATCCAATTGTTATAGGGACATGCCATTTGGACTAAAAAATGCAGGAGCAACGTACCAAAGGGTTGCAACCACACTACTACATGATATGATACACAAAGAGGTAGAGATATATGTGGATGACATGATAGTTACCTTGAAGACCAAGGAAGAGCATGTCATTGCATTGAGAAAATTCTACGAATGGATAAACAAGTACAGGACGTGTCTGAATTCGTAAAAATGCGCTTTTAAAGTAACAATAGGGAAAATGCTCGGATTTATGATCACACGGCGAGGGATAGAAATCAGCCCGTCAAAGATCAAGGCTATCCTCAAGATGCCTTCCCCAAAAACTAAAAAGTCGTAAGGAGCTTTTTAGGGATGATTCAGTTTATCAATCGATTTATAACTAAATTGACCACGACCTGTGAACCCCTATTCCAACTCCTGAAGAAGGGAACTATGTTTTGATGGGATCAACAGTACCAATACGCTTTCAATACTATACAACAATATCTGCAAAATCGTTCAGTTTTGTCACCATCAGAACCCGGTATCCTCTGATACTGTATTTATTAGTAACTAATTCGGTAATAGGATGTATGCTTGCATAGGAAGATGAAGCTAAGGTAGAAAATTCTATCTACTACCTAACGAAAAAGATGACAAATTATGAACGTCGATATAAACCTTTGGAAAGGACTTGCTGGGCACTAGTTCGGGCATCCAAGAAGTTATGCCACTACATGCTAGCATACCGAGTTGTTCTGATCTTGCAGATAGACCCTCTCAAATACCACTTGGAAAAGCCGGTATTAATGAGAAAGTTGGCACGATGGTTGCTAATGCTTGCCGAGTTTGATTTACAATATGTCACAAAAAAAATCAGTAAAAGGGAGAGCTGTTGCAAAATTTTTAGCCGATCATCCCATTAAAGGAGAAAAGGAGCTTAAATTTGAGTTTCCTGACAAACAAGAATAGAAAATTAAGATGGATCATTGTTTGAGTTTCCTGACAAACAAGAATAGAAAATTAAGATGGATCATTGTACCCTCTACTTCAATGGAGCTTCGAACCAATATAAATATGGGATAGGGATCATTTTGATCACCCTCGATGATTCTCATGTCCCTTTGGCTTATAAGTTAAGTTTTGAGGTTACAAACAATTAGGCCATGTACGAAGCTTGCTTAGTTGGATTAGAAGCAGCCTTAGAACTAGGGGTAAGGATGCTACAGGTTATAGGGGACTCAGCCTTGGTTGTATCCCAAGGAAAAGGTGAATTGAAGGTCAAAGACGAAAGGCTAATCCAATACCACTGAGAACTCGAAATAATGATTCCCTTCTATGAGAGTGTAGTGTTCACCCATGTCCCGAGGTTACAGAATAAGTTCGTTGACTCCCTGGATACCTTGGCATCGATGATAGACATGTCACCTGGAGTAAGAATGAGACCTTTGGTGATTCAGTAATGAGATGTACTTGCAATTAATAGCATTATCGCTACCCAAGAGGTCAGTGATTGACTGCCCTGGTATCACGACATTTGGAATTTTATTGAAAAGGGAGAATATCCCAATCGAGCTAGCAAGAAGGATCAAAGGGCCATCAAGACACTCGCTGCACAGTTTGTAATCTATAGAGGAAAGTTGTACAAGAGAGGATATCTGGGAGTCAACAAACTCTATGTTGACACGAAAGAAGGATATGAACTGATGAGGGAGATTCACAGAAGAGTTTACGAACCCCATATGAATGGGTTAATGTTAACAAAGAAGATTTTATGCCAAGGGTACTTTTGGATGACAATGGAAATAGATTGTTACAAATTTGATCGGAGTTGCCCAAAATGCCAAGTTCATGCAAACCTCATGCATGTGCCACCATCTCAGCTGTATAAATGACTTCATATTTACCGTTCTCGGTCTAGGGAATTGACGTGATAGGAAAAATCAGACCCAAAGCATCGAATGGACACGAGTTTACCCTTACGGCTATTGATCATTTCATAAAGTGGGTTGGACCCGCCTCATACTCTGTTCTGAAAGCCTCCTAAGTAGCCAAGTTCATCAAGGAGAACATCATCTGTCGATACGGGGTTCCGCATGAGATTATTTCTGATAATGGCTCTCATTTCCAAGGCAATGTTTTGGACTGCCTAGAGAAGTATCGAATTATTGCTCATAAATCTTCCCCATATAGACCACAAACCAATGGAGCTGTGGAAGCTACCAACAAGAATGTGAAGAAGATTTTGTAGAAAATAAAAGACACAAATAGAGATTAGTTAGAGAAGCTGCCATTTGCACTCTAGGGATACTGAACGTTGATTAGGACTTACATTGGAGCAACACCATATGCATTAGTTAATGGGATGGAAGCAGTCTTACCCATAGAACTTAAAATTTTCGTCTTTGAGGGTAGTAACCGAAAGCGGCATTTAATAATTAGATTGGCAAAGGGATAGATTTGACGAATTGCTTCTGTTCGACGAAAGGAGACTCAAGGCACTGTTTCACATCCAAGGGTATCAGAGAAGAATAGCTCGGGCATTTAACAAGATGGTTAAGTCTTGAAATTTGAAAGAAGGTGACTTAGTCCTTAAAGAGATTAGAGCTCCAATCTTTGACCCAAGAGAAAAGTTCAAACCTAATTGGGACGAGCCTTATCTTCTCAAAACCTTGATATCAAGAGGAGATAACATCCTTATGGATTTGGATGGGAATGTATTTTTTACACCAATAAACTCAGATCATCTCAAGAGGTTTTATCCCTAAGAGAAAAATAGAAATAAAAAGAAAAGCTCGCTTAGATGAAAATCGTAAAAGCAGCCCAGGCAAAAGTTAGAGCAACCCGTAATGCCGAAAACCTAAAAGGGCAACCTTGGCAAAAGTTAGGGCAATGAAAAGGAGAGTGTCAATACCTGAGTGTAATCCAAGCCTCGAACTACATTATGGCCTGATTTCTTTCTTCGGGATACGTAGGTAGCTTCTGTAAGAAGTTCGGCCCAAACCTTTGTTCAAAACTCTCCTCTGTAACCATGTTTCAAGTAGCGGAATAATGCAAAAGCGCACTTAAAGTTTTTTTTAATAGATTAGTTATATTACAAAAACAAAAATCTAAAGAATTGTTTCAGAAATCATCGCAAACTAGAAGCGGAGAAACTTTCATTAATAAGTTTTATTGATTCAGTTTGATTCTAAAAATAACAAAAGCTCGCAAGTCCTCAATCCTTTTCCTAAAAAGCTAAAAAGAAAACAACAAGATACTGGGGAACAACAAAGGAAAGTCAAGCCTTTCTTCTTTTTGCATCTTTTCCTTGTTTTTCACTGCTCTTCAACTCCTTCTCCAGCCAAACTTTGTAATCCTAGAAATGCTTACTATCAAACTTGCTGACAACCAGTATCATCATTCGAGAAGACCAAGCCCGCTGATACTACCCTAAAAAGGGAGCCCGATGAGGAGAACTATATAAATGACTCACATTAGTGTCAGGCCTAGTCTGAGTATACCCAGACTAATGGAGAGTACTGTATGGATGATAGGAGGTAGCCAGCCTCAAGCTAATCAATAGAACCCCAAAGTGATCCATGGTGGCAGTAGTCATGAGAAAAATCTTTGACTAGGGGCATTGCCAAGAAATGTCCTCTCTAGTCAAAGAACTCAAGAAGTCCTTCCAAGCAGCTTCAGTGGAGTGAAGGCGATAAACCCAACGGTGAATGAATGATTTCACACTGAAATTATCAGACACAGGTTTCTTCAGCAGATTTACCTTATCTATCAACCAAACCTAGGAGAAATACAGAAAAAGGAGAGCTGAATGCAAAAAATAGAGAGAAATACAAGAAAAGGAGAGCTGAGTGCGAAAAATAAAGAGAAATACAGAAAAAGAAGAGTTGAGCAGAAAGATAGAGAGAAACACAAAAAAATAAGAGTTGAGAGAACACCTGTAGTAGTAAAGCACTGCCCGCAAAGATAGGAGCACCCTTAGTACGAACAGCATCAAGCCCGAGAAGTGTCTCAACAAGGACTAGTGGAACAGGATCCCGACCCTCACGAATCTAATAAGTTACGTCCACCATTGAAAACTAGCCCAGCCATCAAAAAATCCCAGGAGAAAATGGGCCAGTAAATAGATGCAAAGGACATTACGATGCTAGAGTTGAAGCGAGAAATCAATAAGAGAACCATGGGGTCTGAATCGGTCAATGATCCGAGCCACGCTAAGAACTTCATCATGGGTGGTAAGTAAAGCATCACGCTTAGAGTAACCACAGAGCTGTATCAACTGATCCTTGAAACTCGAAAATGGAGTAGGAACTATGACTCCATCCCGGGATGACATTTCGAGAATAGTAGAGAAATTGTAACACCTTTCTTCCGCAAGGCACCAAACCTGTACAAAGGGATGTGATCCTGCCGCAGCCCTGCGGCTAAAGAGAAAGATAAGATATAATGATATTCAGAGACTAAACCAAAACTTCTAAGCAACCACAACACCTTAATATCAAAAGGGATAAACATAAGTCACTAGGGATTTGCCATCCCAAGGGCATACATTACTTCTAAAACATCAAAAACCTTCAGGTTTTATACATGAGACTCGGCCAAAACTAAAAAAACTAAACAAAAGAAAACTGGACCAAAACAATTCCCAACACCATATCCAAAACTACTTGACGACGCCTGTGGTGGACCAACTCCTAGCCGTTCCTGTTATCTGCAACCACAGAGGTTACAAGAGAGCACCCTTAACATTATCATAAATAGAAAATACAATTTCTTAGTTAAGGATAACTAAAAACTCTTTTTAAAAAAAGTTCATCACATTTTTTACAAAAACATAAAAACTGATGCATTTCTTTGAACATGAAAACATCAGAGATTTTACAGAACATTCTCAATACTGCAAACAAAAATATGTTTCTAGCTCAACCGCCACAATTTAAAATGAAAAACCACTTTATCAAAACTAGACCCAAACCCCAACAGTGTCCAAGTAGTTGTCAACTTCACGACCGGGAGTTCCGACGGTACCATAACCTCATTTCACAATGCACGGATAGCAACGCGATGGAATGAGGGTCACTCTCTATCAAGCACGAGTGGTATGTGCTAAAACCTGGGACTCAGCCCAAAAATCTTAAAGGGCAAAACCCCTGCTTAATGGGAAACCTCCCCTATAAAGACAAATGAAAAACCTGTAGTTGGGTAACCTCTTTTATAACGGGATATAAAGGGCAGGAAACCCTTGTAACTTGGCACTTTGGAACAACCACACAATGTTAACCATACTTTTATGATAACATCATGCTAGCTCAAAATATCATGGATATCACACTTGAATTAAAAACATCATGGCTTTTGAAAGCAACAGGTTCATGCGATCGTTAAACTGGTCATAGTTCAAAACATGCGCTTCAAAGCATTTTTAAGCATCATTTACATAAACTCAAGTTCAAAATAATGGCTAAAGACTCTCACCTTGTATTATATGCGTATGAACTAAGCCTCCCCAGGCAAGCTAAGCAGGGACCCCTGGGTTTTATAACCTCTGTGCCTAACAAGCAAAACATGATTTGACCGTTAACACGGAATTCTCTCCCTTTAACATGTTAAACTGAAATGATTCGTACCGTTGAACATTTTTTTTGGTTTTAGAGACCATGGTTACTTTCTTTTTAGATTTAAGGGGTATTACGTACTTGCCCAATCCTTCAATTGTTTAAGAATTTAACTTAACCATTTATTACTTCCTTCAAATCATTAAATTTTAAAGTATCACAGTATTTTGAGGTACTTAGACTTGGATTTGGATTATGATTTTTGGGGACAATTTCGATTAAAATATTCTCTATAACTTTTATGTTTAACACGAAAGTCAAAACCTGAGGCAAATGGGTGAATAAAGCATTCTAAGAGAAAACGGTTAAGCACTTTTCTCAGAATTTTACCGAAAATACGCCTCTATTGGTCTCAGTTTTGGGGCATCAAATCAAGGTTTTGGACATAGAGTTTGAAACGGTTTTGAGGAAAATTCCAGAGGCATCTAGGTCTGATGTTTAGAAAAAAAGTAGTTTAATATGTTACCTCCAATATTCATGTAGACCACTTTTGGAGTAGGTCACTAAAAATAGGGGTTTGGGGCTATACAAAAATATATGACAGAAGCATAGTTAAAAAGCTGAACCACAACAGAGAAATTCAGAGGGGTTTTGACCCATCAAACCTCAATAGATTGGGCTACGTTATGGTGGATAGCTAGATATACATGTTATCTACAATCTTTATGTTTTGACCAAAGCTCGAATCCCATTTTAAACTAGGGTTTTTAGGTCCGCATTGTTTGCTAGTATGAAACCGACAGACTTTGGTAGAAAAGCAATATCTCGAGTTCTACTCATTCAAATGAGTTCTAACTAATTTTTGATGAAAGATAACACAAAAAGAAAGGTCTAAATATAAAGAACACACTAAGATAATTTTTCTATATTTAGTTATAATATTCCAAAGATCAGGGCAAAATCGTGGAAAAGCTCAAATTTCAGGCCATGTTTAGTTCAAATCTCCTAGCACCATGTGTGTCAAGAGTTGATCAATTTCCTTTACATACATGATTTGTACTCTTAAATACTAAAACTACAGATCCTTATCATGCCATGAATCCCTTAGAAAACCTCATGAAAACTCCAAAAACACGTCACCCACACCAAAAAAGGCCCAAAATTTCACCATGACACCTTTTCGGTTCATTTTTGGTTCTTGATCTTTGATTTGTGTTTGAAAATAATGGAAGATGTGTTTGATAGGTATAAAATCAGATGTGTTAGAGTCTTGATTACCTTGTTAGAAGTTGTTTCTTGGTGATCGAAAACCTTGAACTTAGCTTTCAATCTCTCAACTCCAAGCTCCTTCTTCTTCCTCCTTTCTTCTTCCTTTCTTTCTTCTTCTTTTTGTTCTTCTCTCTCTCTCTCTCTCTCTCTCTCTCTATGCCGAATTCAAGAGGAGTAGTGGGAAGACTAGGTTCTTTTTTATAGGCAAAGAGAAAGAAGGAAGCTTCCTTGAGAAGCTTAGTTAACTCTAGGTTAGGTTTTCCTAACTTGAGTTGCTTTTCACTAACCTAGGTGTAGCAAACTTGGCAACCAAGTGTGGGCATATATATATATATATATATATATATATATATATAATTTTCTTTATTTAATTATAGGAGAAAAATTCGGGCATTTTCACATAGGTTCGTTTCTTGACCTTTCGTGTTTAACTCTCGTCTTAAACAAGTTGGACTTATAACTTTGAATTCTTTTCCTCAATATTAGGGTTTTAATATATGCTTGTGTAATTCTCACTCTATCTCGGGTCTCAGGCTCAAAAAGGTTAAACGGTCGGGCCGATTCTTCTTACCGAACTTACGTTCGAGACTTCGTTTCTTTCGAAATATTCTTTCTTTTCTGTCCGTATTCTTAAGTTCGGGTTATTACAATCTACCCTCCTTTAAGAAACTTCGTCCTCAAAATTTATATACCTTGCTTGAAGAGATGTGGGTACTTCTTTCGCATATCTTCTTCTGGCTCCCACGTGGCTTCTTCCACTGAGTGACTACGCTATAACACTTTTACTAAAAAGAATGACTTTGTTTCGCAGAACTTGTTCTTTTTTGTTTAGTATCCCTGCTTGCTTCTCTTCATATGTGAGGTCGAGCTTCAAATCGATAGGCTGCGTTGTTAACACGTGTGAAGGGTTTGGTATGTGTTTCCTCAGCATCGAAACGTGGAATACATTGTGCAGCCTTCCTAAGTCTAGTAGCAAAGCTGATTGATATGTTGTGCTCCCAACTCTCTGAATGATTTCGTACGGTCCAATATATCGAGGAGTGAGTTTTCCTTTCTTCCCAAAATGCATTACTCCCTTCCATGGCGATATCTTCAGGAACCCAAGGTCCCCCACTACAAACTCCAGGTCGCGTCTTCGATTATCTGCATAACTCTTCTGCATGTCTTGTGATTGCTTCAATCTCATTCGGATCAACTTAATCTTGTCAGTGGTAATTTAAACTATCTCGGGTCCAAGCAACTTTCTCTCTCCAACTTCTTCCTAACAAATTGGGCTTCGACATTTCCTACCGTACAACGCTTCATAAGGGTCCATCCCTATAGTTGACTGAAAACTATTGTTATATGTGAACTCGATCAATGACAAATGTTCCACCCAGCTTCAAGCAAAGTCTAGAACACATGCTCTAAGCTTATCTTCTAAGGTCTGAATAGTCCTCTCCAACTTACTGTCAGTCTATGGATGGAAAGTCGTGCTAAACTTTAGAGTAGTCCCAAATGCTTCTTGTAAGCTTGGCCAAAACTTGAACATACAACGTGGATCTCAGTCCGATACTATAGAAACTGGTACTCCATGTAGCTTAACGATCTCATCAATATAAATTCGTGCAAATCAATCCATAGAAAACGTCATCTTTATTGGTAGGTAGTGAGCTGACTTCGTTAACCTATCCACAATTACCCAAATAGCATCATTCCCCTTGGGTGTTCGAGGGAGTCCGATTACAAAATCCATGGTAATATGTTCCCACTTCCACTAAGGCATAGGTAACGGTTATAGTAATCCTGTCGGCTTCTGGTGTTCAATCTTAACTTGTTGGCATACTAAACATCTTATCACAAAATTCGCTACGTCCTTCTTCATCACACTCCACCGATATCTTTCCTTTAAATCTCTATACAACTTTATACTTATCGGATGCATGGTTTGAGTTATGCGCTTCATCTAAGATCTGCCTCCTCAACTCCCCATTATTGGGCACATACAGTCTGTGACCAAACCATAATATGTCATCTCAAACTTCAAATTATGTCTTCCCTTTAGCTGCTGCTTCCACCCTTATCTTATCCACTTAATTATCGGCCAATTGAGCTGCTCGAATTTGATCTAATAAGGTTGGTCTTATGCTTAAAGTTGGTAATAGGCTTCCATTCTTTCCTATGGCAACATAGGTTCTAAGCGTTCGCATTTCAAAAAAAGTATCAACTCGTACCGCTCGTAGATGCGCTATTTTTTTCAATAATTTTTTACTTAGGGCATCTGCCACGACGTTAGCCTTCCCTGGATGATAGTGAATCATGAAATCATAATCCTTAATTAACTCCATCCATCTCCTTTGCCTCAAGTTCAACTCTTTCTGAGTGAAAATTTACTTTAAGCTCTGATGATCCGTAAAGATCTTGTAAGGGACGTCGTACAAATAATGTCTCTATATCTTGAGCGCGAAGACGATTGTGGCTAACTCTAGATCGTGGGTAGGGTAATTCTTCTCATGAAGTTTTAATTATCTAGACGCATAGGCGATAACCTTCCCGTATTGCATCAAAACGCAATCCAAACCTTGGTGTGACGCGTCGCTATAAATAACAAAGCCCTCGTTGGTTAACGGAAGGGTAAACACAAGTGCTGACACCAGTTTGGACTTCAACTCTTGAAAACTTCGTTCGCATTCATCGGACCATTTAAGCTTGACATTTTTCTAAGTCAACCGAGTCAAGGGTTTTGCAATCAGAAAAAAGTCCCAAATAAAATGCCAGTAATAACCAGCTAGCCCCTAAAAGCTTCATATCTCTATCACGCTAGTTAGCCTTTTCCAATTAACTACTGCTTCCACTTTTGTTGGGTTCACTTGAATTCCTTCTCTAGATATAACATGACCCAAACACCACCCGATCTAACCAAAACTCACACTTACCAAATTTTGCGTACAACTTGTGTTTCCTCAGGATTTGCAAAGAAATCTTCAAATGTTCCCTGTGTTTCTCCTCACTTTGAGAGTATATCAGAATGTCATCCATGAATACAATCACGAATTGGTCTAGAAAACTTCTAAACACTCGAATCATCAGGTCTATAAACACCGCAGGCGCATTCATTAACCTGAAAGGCATCACCATAAATTCATAATGCCTGTAACGAGTTCTAAAGGCTGTCTTGGGTACATCTAACTCCCGCACTGTCAATTAGTGGTATCCTGACCTCAAGTCTATCTTTGAGAACACTTTGGCTCCTTATAGCTGGTCGAACAGGTCGTTTATCCTAGGCAAAGGATACTTGTTCTTAACAGTCACCTTATTCAATTGTCGATAGTCGATACACATCCTCAGTGTCCTATCCTTTTTTTTCACAAATAGTACAGGTGCTCCCCATGGTGAGACACTAGGTCGAATGAATCCTTTTTCTAATAACTCCTGTAATTGTTCCTTCAACTCTAGTAGCTCAGCAGGTGACATTCTGTAGGGAGGAATAGATATGGATGCTGTGCTCGGGTAGAGATCAACTGTAAATTCTACTTCTCAGTCTGGGGGTAATCTTGGTAAACCATCTGGAAAAACGTTAAGAAACTCACAAATAACTGATACCTCCGAAAGCTTCTTTTCTTCCATCTCTACGTCTATCACATGTGCCAAAAACCTCTAACAACCCCCCTTCAACATCTTCGAGGCCTTAATGGCTGACACGATACGAATAGGTGTTCTACCCTTGTCCCCTTGGAAAACGAATTCCTCCTCCCTAGCTATCCTAAAGATTATTCTTTTCCTAAAATAGTCTAGTGACGCATGGTAGGATGACAACCAGTTCATCCCAAGAATCAAGTTAAACTCAGACATAACCAAAGGCATCAAATCTACCAACATCTCCCTATCTTCTATCTTCGACACATAATCTTTACACACACTTTTACTTACCACTTCTTCTCCTATAGGTGTAGCTATGGTTATCATGCAATCAAGTGGTTCCATCCTTATAGCATCTACTTGTGTTATGAAAAAGGGTGATACAAACGAGTGTGTTGATCTAGGATCTATCAGAATTTAGGCATCTCTATCAAAAGCGGTAAGTGTACCTGTCACTACGTCAGGCGTTGCATGAGTATCTTGGCGTGTGATAACAAAAACTCGTGTCGGGACCCTCGTGGCCTCCATCAATCCTTTTCCCTTATCTTAAACACTTCCAGCTGGCCCATCTACTCTTCTGCTTTCTATAGATGATTGTGCCGGTAGTCTAGAATGTCAGTATTGAGTAGCAATACGCCCTGGTTCACCACAACGATTGCAAATGATTCCCTGGTGGATCGTTGGACAATCCTTCTTAAAGTAGTCAGGGGCTCCACATTTGAAGCAACCATTTATTTTTGTCTCCTTTATTCATTCAGGCGTTTCCATCTTAGCTTGATCCCCTCTAGGTTTGGAATTTCTCGCAGTCGACTGAGGACTCTGGCTTCTGAAAGTCGGTGGCCTTGGAGCACCACTCCTAGGACCTTGTCCCCCTTTCTTTCTCGTCGTTAGGTTTTCGAACGTACGCTTTTTAAAGTCTTCTCATCTCCTTTCTCCTTCTTTCACATCATTCTCTATCATCTTTTCCGTGTTTACTAAACTTGCGTAGTTATTCATCTCGAGAATTGTCATCCTTGTTAGGATTGGAAAACTTAACTTCTTTTAAAATCTCCTACACCTCGTCTCCTCATTAGGTATAAGCTGGGTGGCATATCGTGACAATTCTATAAACTTCATCTCATATTCCGCTACAGTCAACCTACCTTGTTCCAAATCAATGAATTCTTGCTCCTTCTCATATTTATAGGTTATAGGTTTATATTGTTCGTCGAACACCCTCATAAATCGATCCCAAGTAATCCTCTGGGGTATGGGAGGTTCAGCTCCTGGCATCGGCATTTTCAGTAATTGCTCTGTGGCTTACCACCGGTGATACGCTTCTCCTCTGAACATAAAAGATATGAGGTCGATCCTGCCATCTGTCTCTACCCCTTGCCTATCCAAAATTCGTATGACATCCTTCAACCGATTTTTTGCTTTTGCGGGGCTAAGGATTCACGTGAAGTCCTTTGCACTCGGGTCCTCGAATTGCTTGATTAAGGAGTTAATGTTCCTTTCAGCTTACATTGAAATCCACCTCGCATTTTGTTTTGTCAGCCTTGCAATTGTCTCTAGCATCTTCACGGATGGGTCAAGTTTATATGGGTCTATAGTCCCGGTGAGTTGGATAGTGGTATTAATTATATAGTGAATATTAATTATCGACAAAATTCACATCCCAATTGTTCAGGATTGACGATACCCCTTAAGGAAGCTTATAAGTTTTGACTAAGCTAAACCCTGTAGGTGGATTTAATTATTCGGCAGTCAAATAAGTTAAGTGGATGGACTTAAGGAATTTTAAGAAGACCATTAAATCAAATTGTCAGTAATTAAATTTAATTGACGGGTATAAAAAATCTTAACATGGGGAGACGAGTTAAGCATTTAATAACAGGAGTTAAGCATTGACGGAATCAACGTCTCGATTGTTTGGGATTAACGATACCTCCTTAAGGAAGCTTATAAGTTTTGACCAGGCCAAACCTTGTAGGTGGATTTGATTATCAGACGGTCAAATAAGTTAAGCAGAAGGGCTTAAGAAATTTTAAAGATGCCGATTAAATTAAATTGTTAGTAATTAAATTTAATTGGCGGGTATCGGGAATCTTAACATGGAGAGATGAGTTAAGAATTTAATAACAGAAGCTCAATGCAAATTGGTCTTGAGATTATGGCTAAAAGTGCAATTACAGTTCTTTAGTGGAATGAACTGTAATTTAGTATTTTATGAAAATTGCACAAACAGGTAGAAGGGTTTCATAATTACAGATACCGCTGAGAGGTTTGTATAATTGCAGAAACTGCTGGATATGTATTTGGGTTATACTAGAAGTTTTTATCATAATTATTTCGCAGGTCCCTACTATAGCCCTATAAATATGCGAGTAAGCTGAACCAAATTCAGAACTCGTCTTTCAAGACTAAAGTTGACCAGGTTCTGCCGGTACGAGTTCTCGAATAATCGTAGCTTATACTACGTTTGGGAATCGCATTAGGGAATATAGTAGAAGGTCTTACCAGTGCTTCAACTCGGAATCAAAAGCTCGTAGTTGGAGAATCGACCAAAAAAGTATTCATCTAAATTAACTGTGCTGGCACGGGTTTTTATTTTGATCATTTGACATAAAAAGTTTTATCTAGAGCCCATTTCGGCGATTGCTCATCTAGTTATTTTTATTGAAAAATCATTTACAAAAATAATGATCTTGGCAGTTTACCTCCAACAGGGTCATGCGAGGCCCGCCAAATAGCGATACATTCTATACCCCGCCGTGACTAACGTTTATTCCCGATTATTAGCCGGCAGGAAAAGAACCCAATCTGAACAGTTTTTCGATCTTGCTCCAAGGAGCTAAACTAGCCCATAATTACGATCCGCAGATCCTAAATCGGTTTATTTATATTTTCCTTTTTCAAACCGAATCATCTCCAATAATAACGATAAGAAATATTTCACATAAATCATGCTTAAAATCCATTAACAAACATGCTTTAGCATTTCCACCCAACCTAAGGTTTTAAAATATACTTTCATGCTTTCATGCTTTCATGTACATATATATCAAAATATATAACTCATATCAAGCAAATATTCAAGGATAATCATAGATCCTACCTCTTAGATGATTATACCACAATAATCAAGCCTATAGCAAGCTCCAACCAAGCAAAACACGAACGATTGGTGTAGAAGAAGATTTCGACGCCTAGAACAAACCTCTAACGCTTGACAACCAAGGACAGAGCCAGGGATGATCTCCAAGGAGGATGGGAGAGCTCAAAAGGGCTCCAAATCCAAATCTAGGGCTTAAGTTTTCAGTTTAGAGAGAGAGAGAGAGAGAGATATGAAGAGAATGAGAAAAGAAACCTCAACCCTGCAACTTAAAGTCCTCTCTATCACAAACTGCTCAATCGGTCTCAAGATCGATCGTCCAGTCTCTCGATGGGAGGCATCCCAAGGAAAAGAAATATATATATGATTCGAATTTTATTTCAATACCTCAAGGCTCATCCGAACAATCCACAATAATTATTTTCATGCATAATCAAGCATATAATTATCATTAACAATCCTTATCATGATTAAATTTTAATTATTTCCCACAAACAAATACTTAATCATTTTTCACCGAGAACACACCATTAAGGTATCATTAATCTTTACAAATAAAAGGGACTAAGTCCCTATTACCTCCCCCACTTAGGAAATTTCATCCCTAAAATTACATAAGCATCAAGCATCTACTGCCTTCTATCAACCACCACACTCTACAAAACAAGACTTCATAAAGTCGTCCAACGATAGAGATGTTACGAGTTTCCACTCAAGAATGACACATCGTAATATAAACATGTTTCTGAGGGATAAACATTTACAACAATTGCTTTCACGGACAAGCTCTCACTAACAATAAATCATTCAAATGTTGTCAGACTGAGATCCAACTCTCGTCGCCGAGGCACCGAAACACAACTCGCATCGGATGCGACCAACACAAGCAATCAAACATATAGAACGAAACTAATTCACAACTGGAACTGGTTTCAAACATTCTCTACTTTTATTCATAAGGATCATAATTCTTGTTTGAACTGCCACAAACTAGTTAATCCCCATATCAAAATGCACACCGTGGACTACTCCCATAAACCAAACACCCATAGTCATACTCTAACATTGTTCACAAGGATTCACACGCATCATACCCAAAATTTTCAAAATCTTGTTCAGGCCTTCATGATCAACTGATGACTAAAAAAAATCGAAACCACATCATCATTATGCATACATTATAAAAGCTACCATTAAAGTTGAAGAGATTCTCCTTCTAAGCAGTGACAACAAACTTCTGGTTCCAAGGAGTGGAACTCACTCAACTTATCAGAAACTCCAAAGAATACATTTTCCTCTCATGATTTGCAGGCATTCCATCTAAACTTTCACTCTCCACCAATTCTCATCCATTTCCTTAACCCACATACCACAACTCTCATCTCGCGAAATAGTAGGTGTCACTTCATCGCTAAGGCCAAGATTCCTCACGCTCAAGATCACCACCCTAGCATCATAGCCATTAGGATCCATACGGCCACATGAACTCAATGAGTCACTTGGGCCAAATATGCCACATAGTCAAAACATTCCACAGGTACATACTTATCTACGCAAATCTAATCGCATCACACGTTACAACACAACGCACATATGAAACCCCACATTTCACCATCAAATCTCTGAGTCTTAGTCAACTGTTCAACCTCTAATCAATCACAACTAACTCCATCAAACATTATCCCACACTTATAGTGCGCACATCGATCCTTCTAATCCACAACATTCCATAATCAGTTGGTTATTGAACTCTGGGCGGTCATCAACCATACCGTTCGTCAATACATGCGTGTATACTCGCATCTTTCTTTTACATCTGTATTACACATACGACAATTCTCCAATAGGTAGTAACAACACATGATTCTCTGATCCCTCACCAACGCCACTCAACCCATTCATACCTTCTTCCACCAAGCAATTGAACCAGGACCTGCCTCTTGGACTTAACAGCTTTATCTTACACCCAACTCATCAAAGCACTCAATCCATCCAAGGTTAATCACGAAGAACCATACAAATCAATTCGCATAGCTTTACTTTGCTCTTCCAATGTTCACACTCATTCACTTAATCCTTCAGTGTACTTACACTAAGCTGTCACACGACATCACTAAAACTAACGGGGTCACAACCTCTCTCAACTTCTCATCAACAGAAACTAGGAATCTTTACGAGAGAATTCCTTCTATATATAGATTAAACTCTCATGTTCCAAACCAAAACAATAAGTTTTCCCAAAAGACCACACCAACTCTTTGTGACTCACATCTCTACCACATTCTCTTAATAACCTCTAGCTCACTTGCACCCAACTTGCATCGTTACCACAAGTCGTAATTAAACACCAACACCAAGAGAACTAACTAGTTTCACGATGCCAAACCAAATGTGAGCCAAAACTAAAAATGCGATTAGGGACTCACGACGTGAACAACACGGCCATAGGAACTTAACAAGGATCTCACTCTAACAAGAGCTAAGGATGCCAACATTCCCGTACGAACTATAACATACATTGTATATCTATCACACAACCTTCAATTAATCTTTACAGACGTAAGTTCTACATCCCAACATTAACTCCTCTTCAAGTAACCAGTAATTACTCAATTTAGGAGATTACTATTCACCCATCCTTTGGCTGGCATCGACTACCACTGTATAAATTTTTTCGACCCTAATCACGATAATTATACCACTCGTCACACGTAATTCTCAAATTCTGACCCTGTTCATACACCTCGAATACTATTAACTTCCTTATGTCTCATACAACTCGTCTCGTAGGATTTTAATTTCATTACCAGGTATTCACAGAGGCACAACACCAAACACTCTCATTACATCAAGATATCAGTCTAACTCAGGGCAGGCGCATTGCACTATGGTAAAGAGTATAATCAACTACTTGAAAAAAACTAAAAATTATATGCCGATTTACCAGATAGACAGTCTAATACCTTTAGGGTACACAGACTCAGATTTCTAGTCAGACACAGATTCTCGTAAGTCTACCTCAGGATATGTGTTTATCTTAAGAGGTGGAGCTATTAGTTGGAGGAGTATCAAGTAGTCCTGCATTACTGATTTCACCATGGAAGCCGAGTACGTGGCAGCTTCTGAAGTAGCCAAGGAGGCTGTTTGGCGCAGGAACTTTTTGTTGGATTTAGACGTGGTCTCTTCAGTTCAGTCGACTATTACACTTTATTGTGATAATAGCGGAGCAATTACAAACTCGAAGGAACCAAGTGTCCACAAGAAAGGAAAGCACATTAAGCGTAAGTATCACCTGATACGAGAAATTATACAGATGAGTGATGTTGCTATGACCAAGATTGCATCAGGAGACAACATTTTAGATCATTTTATAAAGAGCTTACCTACTAAGACTGTTGATAGTCTTGTAGAGGGCATGGGAGTTAGATGTAAGGTAGTATGATTTTGAGTATAAGTGGAAGATTGTTAGGGTTGTATACTAAAAACCATAGATTTATTTGGTTTTAGTATTTAATTTTTTTTAAAAATAAAATTAATTTTTTATTTTATGAGAATCTTAATAAGCAATGTATGCAATATCATTTCTTTAATATTATGCATAGAAGTCCTTTATTCTGTACAATATTTAATCTGGTGTAAGAGTACGACTTGCACACAGAAGATCAAATTTTAAGTTTTTGCAGAATAAAAGTATTTGTTCATAGTTTAGATGGAAATAGACATATCATCAGTACTACTGTACATAGAGTTTTAGTAAGCTTGTCTTGGTTATGGAGAATAGATAATAGTATCGTCTATTGTTCTGACTTGCTGTGCTAGTACACTTTGTGTGTATTGAACGGGACACAGTGGGTAATTAATTTTATACTGATTATATAAATTAATTCACACCCTGAGGTTATTATGAGAGTGCTTTTACTCTTAATTCTGAAATAATTATTGATTTGCGTATATTTAATATTCGTTATTTTGATTTATTAGAGTGTGCCATTTTTTATAGGTTTATATTTTCGGTGAGTTGGATAGTAGTATTAATTATATGGTGAATATTAATTATTGATGGAATCCACGTTTCGAATGATCGGAATTGACAATATCCCCTTAAGAAAGCTTATAAGTTTTGATCGGGCCAAACACTACAGGTAGAATTGATTATCCGGCGGTCAGATAAGTTAGGCGAAAGGGCTTTAAGAATTTAAATAAGCCAATTAAATTAAATTATGAGTAATTAAATTTAATTGGCGAGAATCGAGAATCTTAACGTGGAAAGATGAGTTAAGCATTTAATAACAAGAGTTCAATACAATATAGTCTTGAGATTATGGCTTAGAGTGCAGTTACAGTTCTTTAGTGGTGTCAACTGTAATTTAATATTTTATAAAAATTACAAATACCGCTGCAACGTCTTCATAATTACAGATACCGCTAAGAGGTTTTCTCAATTGCAGAAATCACTGGATACGTATCTGGGTTACACTAGAAGTCTTTGTCATAATTACTCCACAGGTCCTGTTGTAGCCCTATAAATATGCGGGTAGACTAAACAAAATCTATAACTCGTCTTCAAGACTAAGGTTGACCAAGTTCTGCCGGTACGAGTTCTCGAAGGATCGTAACCCACACTACATTCGGGAATCGCATAAGGAAATACAGTAGAAGGTTTGACAGGAGCTTCAACTATAAATCAAAAGTTCGTAGTTGGAAAATCGACCAAAAAAGTATTCTTTTAAATTAACTGTGGTGGTACGGATTTTATTTTGATCGTTCGATATCAAAAGTCTTATATGGAGTCCGTTTCGGCGATTACCCGTCCAGCTATTTTTATCAAAAAATTGTTTACAAAAACAATAATCTTGACAGTTTTGTCTCCAACATGTGCCCCGTTCAATACACATAAAGTGTACTACCACATGGAGTTGGAACAATAGACGACGCTATTATCTGTTTTCTGTAACCAAGACAGACCTACTAAAACTCAGTGTTACAGTCGTACTGATGATATGTCTATTTTTATCTAAACTATGACCAAAAACTTATATTCTGCAAAAATCTAGTCTTCTGTGCACAAACTGTACTCTACACGCCAAATTAAATACTATACGAAATAAAGGACATCCATGCATAACATTTGAAGAAATGATATTGTATTTATTGCTTATTAGCATTTTCATAAAATAGAAAATTTAATTTTATAGATTGTCACCTAATGCAATCTTGATCACAGCAACATCACCTCTTGTTAGAGGCAAAACTGTCAAAAGTTTTGTTTTTGTAAACGATTTCTGAAAAAAAAATTAACTGGATGGGCAAACGCCGAAACGGGCTCTAGATAAAACTTTTGATGACGAACGATTAAAACAAAACCTGTGCAACCACAGTTAGTTTTAGAAGAATACCTTTTTATCGATCGAATCTTCAATTATGATTTGAATCCGAGTTGAAGCTTCTGTCAGATCTTCTATTGTATTCTCTTATGTAATTCTTGAATGTAGGGTGAGCTACAATTTATTAAGAATTTGTACCGACAGAACCTAGACAGCTTTAGTCTTGAAAGACAAGTTATGAAACTAGTTCAGCCTGCCCACATATTTATAGGGCTATAGCAGGGACCTGCGGAGTAATTATGAGTAAGACTTCTAATGGAACACAGACACGTATCAGCGGTTTTCGCAATTTAGCAAATCTCATAGCGGTATCTGTAATTATGGAAAACTAGCAGCAGTTTCTACAATTTTCATAAAATACTAAATTACAGTTCACACCCCTAAAGAACTATAATTGCACTGTAACCCATAATCTCGAGACCTTCTTACATTGCGCTCATATTATTAAATGTTTATCATTTCTCCCCACGTAAAGATTCCCAAAACTCGCCAATTAAATTTAATTACTGATAATTTAATTTAATCGGCATCTGGATATTCCTTAAACCCTTTCGCTTAACTTATTTGACCGCCGGATAATTAAATCCACCTGCAAGATTTGGCCAAGTTAAAACTTATAAACTTCCTTAAGGGGGTATCATCAATCTCAATCCTTCAGGACGTAGATTCCGTCAATAATTAATATTCACCATATAAATAATACCGCTATCGAACTCACCAGGAATATAGACCCATATAAGATCGCACCTTCTAATGAATCAAAATAACAAATATTAAATATACGTAAATCAATAATTATTTCAAGATTAAGAGTATAAATACTATTCATAATAATTTTAGAGTGTAAATTAATTTACATAGTTAGTATAAAATTAATTATCCTTATTTGTCCCATTCAATACACACAAAGTGTACAAGTGCAGAGAGTCGGAATAATAAACGACGCTATTATCTGTTCCTCGTAACTGAGACAGGCCTACTAAAACTCTATGCTATAGTCGTACCAATGGTATGTCCATTTCCATCTAAACTGTAAACATAAAAACTTATATTCTGCAAAAACTTAAAATCTAATTTTCTGTGTGCAAGCCGTACTCTACACACCAAATTAAATACTATACAGAATATCGAACATCTATGCATAACATTCAAGAAATGATACACATACATTGCTGATAAAGATTCTCATAAAATAGAAAATTAATTTTATTAAAATTAAATTAAATACTAAAAATATAATTTTCAGTATACCAACCCTAACAATCTCCTTCTTATATTCAAAATCATGCTACCATACATCTGACTCCCATGACCTCTACATGACTATCAAAAGTCTTAGCCGGTAAGCTCTTTGTAAAAAGATCTGTAAAGTTGTCTACTAATACAATTTTGATCATAGCAACATCACCTCTCTGTACAATTTCTCGTATCAAGTGATACTTACGCTTATTATGCTTTTCTTTATTGTGAACCCTTGGCTCCTTCGAGTTTGTAACTACATCGCTATTATCGCAGTAAAGTGTAATAGCCGACTAAATTGAAGATACCACCTCTAGATCCAATAGGAAGTTTCTGATCCAAACGGCCTCCTTGGCTGCTTCAGAAGCTGTAACATACTCGGCCTCCATAGTAGAATCAGTAATGCAGTACTACTTGATACGCCTCAAACTTATAGCTCCACCTCCTAAGGTAAACACATATCCTGAGCAGATTTACGGGAATCCCTGTCAGATTGAAAATCTGAGTCTGTGTACCCCAAAGGTACTAGACTGTCTATCCGGTAAACCAACATATAATCCTTAGTCCTTTTCAGGTACTTGATTATATTCTTTACCGCAGTCCAATGCTCCTGTCCCGGATTAGACTGATATCTGCTAATCATGCCAATGGCAAAATAGAGGTCGGGTCTAGTACAAAGCATAGCATATATGAGGCTTTCTATTGCCGAAGTATAAGGACCGCCTTCATCCTCTTTATCTCATCAGGTGTCTTAGGATACTAATCCTTGGATAGAGTAATTCCATGCCTAAAAGGAAAAAACCCTTCTTGGAATCCTACATGATAAAACGAGTAAGCATATTATTGATATACGTTGCTTGTGATAAGCCCAACATCCTTCGTTTTCGATCACCCACCAGCTTGATCCCAAGTATGTGACTGGCTTCTCTCAAGTCCTTCATATTCTACTGCTCAAATAACCATATTTTAATTGTAGATAATGCCCCCGCATCATTTTCAATGAGTAAGATATCATCTACATAAAGTACTAAGAAGATCACTATACTTCTGTCACGCTTCTTGTATACACAAGACTCATCCAGACTATGATCAAAATCATAAGGCGTTATGGCTTGATCAAACCGAGTGTTCCAAGATCTCGATGCCTGCTTAAGTCCATAAATGGATCTCTAAAGCTTACACAACATGTGTTCCTGGCCCTTTGCAATGAATTCATCTGGTTGTATCATATAGATACACTCGTCAAGACTTCCATTAAGAAAAACTGTCTTGACATCCATTTATCAGATTTTGTAATCGAAATGAGCAGCAATGGATAAAAGAACCCGAATTGATTTAAGCATGGCTACCGGCGAAAAGGTTTCCTCATAATTGATCCCTTCTTTCTGAGTGAACCCTTTAGCAACAAGCCTACCTTTGAAGGTTCCAACCATCCCGTCTGCTCATCTCTTCCTCTTATAGATCTACTTGCATCCAATGGTTTTATCATTTCGGGTGATTCTACAAGTTTTCAGACTTGATTAGAATACATACATTCTAATTCTATTTCATAGCCCTTTGCCAAATATTTGCATCTTTGTCTTGAAGTGCTTCATTGTAGTTACAGGGTCTTGTCCAAAGACTCTGCTAGGATCTTGTCAAAAGACTCTCTCAAGAACATATTCCAATCAGGTTGATGAACAATCCTCCCAATACAACGAGACACTACCTGTGCCTGTGTATTAGCAGTAACACGGTGTGTAGAATCAAAAACCTATGCATCGGCACCCTATTCTTGATTTGCACATGTCCCGATAATCCTCTCACTATGACGAGATAATGGAATATCAGTGACTTGTTCTTCCGTTCTACTGATATTTCTTCTCAATTTTTCTAGAACAATTTTACTATTAGGTCTATGATCCATAATATAATCCTCTTCCAAGAATCGGGCATTGGTGCTAACAATGACCTTATGATCCTTAGGATTAGAAAATAGACCACTCTTCATTCCCTTAGGATACCCTACAAAGAAACAGACTTCTATTCTCGATTCCAACTTACCCGCATTCCCTTTCAGCACATGTGCTGGACATCTCCAAATTTGAATGTGTTTCAAACTAGGCTTACTCCTGGTCCAAAATTCTGTGGGAGTAAAAGGTATTGACTTAGAAGGTACCAAGTACATAATGTAAGCCACTATCTCTATAGCGAGTCCCCAAAACGAATCGGGTAAAACTGAATAACTCATCATGGACCGTACTATCTCCATAAGAATCCTATTCCTTCTTTCTGCTACACCATTCTGTTGCGAAGTATCAGGTGCAGTCAACTAGGATATAATCTCTTCTGATGACAAGTAGTCCCTAAACTCTCCAAAGAGTTATTTCCCACCACGGTCGAATCATAGTGATTTAATACTTTTACTCAGATGCTTCTCTGCCTCCACCTTGAATTCTTTAAATTTCTAAAAGCATTCAGACTTATGATGTATCAGGTAAATGTATCCATACGTTGAGTAGTCATCAATGAAACTGACGAAATACTCAAAGACACTTTTGGCCCAGATTGTCATAGGACCACACACATCGAAATGAACCAGCTCCAATGGTTCTTTACCTCTATAACCTTTGGCCAAAAATGGCCTTTTGGTCATCTTATCCTCTAAGTAAGATTCACAAACTGGAAGTGCCTTCACTTCCAATGAACGCAAAGGTCCATCTGTTACCAGTCTGTTTATTATTTTTAGATTAATATGACCTAAGCGTAAGTGCCAAAGAAACGTTTAGTTCATTAAAGAAGGAAACTTTCTCTTATATGGTAATATAGATGTGTTATTCATTTCAGTTAGTTACAGTATAGAAGAGATAGGAGATACGACATACAGATCATCGACTTATGTACCTGTGACACCTTATCTTTCGGGCACGTCGGGACATACATAATTATGATTATAGAAGATATTCTAGCTAAGCATTCATAGTGACATATGATAAGTACTACATCATTAAGGGTTCAGAACTTATTCAAAATACATAACGATTACAGTTTCTCCAGAGAATTTAATAAAAATTATAATACGCCTGTGAAATCTAAACAAAAGAACAAAAAAGGGAGGAAGTTCAAACTCTTTAAATTGCATTGTCGGGGTCGGCTGGCTCCTGTCACTCACCCATTTCCTCAAAGCCCTCTTCTTCTACGGGTGTAATATCCTCAAAAAGCCCTTCTTCCTCACCTATGGCACGAATGCCATGAGCCAAAGCCCAGAAGCAAATTACCTAAACCTTCTAATCAAACTCACAACAAAATATTCTACAACGCATATCATATAACACCTAGTACAATTTACAGTTAAGAAAACAAATAAATTTCACAACTACGGCAAGACAAACATATATGAGAACAAGTACACAAGTGCATGACGCAAATGAATGCGATGCAACCAATTTTGTTTTCTAACCCAATTTAAGCTTAAGTTATTGTAGGTTCTCCCAAACTGAGGTGAACCATTCTAAACTCCGTGATTCCATTCATGCTAACCAAGTCTATCGACCGACAAAGAGCGTTCCTTAAGCCGTGGGATGACTACGTAGCGGACTAAGTGTCTAGCCGGGTCATCACTAACGAAAAGAGCGTGGATAAGTCAGCACTCAGGCTCTCGACTCTCAGGTCAAGGTCAAATGCGGGATCGCAAAATCTAGCACTTGGAGCAAAAATATCCCAAAACAAATCAAGGCATATAGCCAATATCACAATTTTTCCAAATATCCAAATTTCCAAGAGTTTCAATTCCATTAATCCAAGTATCAGTCCTAAGGTTCAATTTCATTCTTCCAAAAATATAAATAAATAAATGTGGTGAACCCCGTAAACCCAACCCAATGATCACGTGATATGACATATGCAACTGCTATTTACAATTCACAGGTATAAATTGATCATGGCTTGGGCTAAAATGACATATATATACTTTGCATGGAATTATAAAATTATGAGCATGAAGTACAAGTATGTAAAGCACAAGCGATAACTCATGAAACATAGATTCAACCTAGCGGCTTGAATTCTACTCATCAATTACTCATTTTCATACACCAATCATCTAACATAATTCATTTAAAGTCCATATCTTTAAGTCCTATAATGTGACATGCCACTTATACACTTAGCCAATTTAAGGTAAAGGTTCAGGTGTGAAATTAAAAACCATAACAATGTTTTGGGGCACCTAAACATGGAGTTAAGTTCTGATTTTTTGGACACCGTTTAGGTAACAATATTTCTTACAACTTTTATGTTTATCACTAAGGTCAGATCTTAGGATAAATGGGTCATTTATATTAATTAAGAGAAAATCATTCATAACTTTACAGAGAAAAATACAGCATTTGGGCCCCTGTTGGACTCAGGTTTGGGGCATCCAAACAAGGACTATGGGTCTGCTTTTTTGGTATGTTCTAGTTTAAGGTGTTTCCTACAAATTTCATGTTTTGTGCTAAGGCTAATTGTTTGGAACAAGGTGATGATTTTGGCCATTTTATAAAATGGGTTCAATCAAGGATAAAAGGTTCAGCAGAACCTGGTTTCAACAGAGAATGCATAAACCTTTTGGGGGACCATCCAAGGGTATCTAGGGATAATTTTTCGTCAATAAATAGTTTAATATGTTAGCTAAAATTTCCATGAAAACCACTTTTGGATTGGGTCATTCGAAGTATAGGATTCTGGTCTTTCAAAAACATGTGACAGAAAGCTCTGTCAGTCATAGAATTGCAACAGTTACTTTGAGAAGGGTTTTGACCTATCCAAACTTCATATTTTAGGCTCATTTTGGTGGACGAAAAGATAAATATGTTTTCTACAAGTTTCATATTTTGACCAAAACTCGGTTCTCATTCTAACCTAGGGTTTTCATATCTGCAAATCAGGGTAGTCAGAGTCTAACACTATTTAGTAGATATGGTGTATCTCAAGTTCTACCCAATCAAATCACTTCAAACTAATTTTGTATAAAAAATAAATTAAAAATCTAGATCTGAACATACAAAATCTCACTTAGATCATTTTTCTACAATTAGTTATGATAGTTCGAAGTTCGGGGCAAAAAGTTCAAACACCCAGAAAATCAAGCCCTTTAGGGTTTTGGTGCCTTAGCTCAAGGTATGTTTAGATTTAGTTTATTTTCTTTGGAAGCATATATATATATATATATATATATATATATCTAAGTTTCAGAACCTATACGAGCTATTAAACTAAAAAATAATCACATGCAAACATTTTCAACAATAGATCAAACATGAACAGCATCTATTCTACCATCACAACGCCTTTTTGTGTAAGATTTTGTTTCCTATTCTTAGATGTGTTTATAGAGATGGGTTGAGAGATATTTTGTAAGAGGATGACAGAGGCTTTTAAAGAGTTTACTTACTTGTTTTGAAAATTTAAAGGAAGAAGGATGGTTCGGACTTGGCTTTAAGACTCCTCTAGGCCCCCTTAGGCTCCTTCTTCTTGATTCTCCTCCTTTCTTATTCTTTCTTCTCTTGAAACACTTAAAAATTTTCTTATCCTTCCCTCACTCTCTATGTTGCTGAAAACATGTAGGAGAATAGGTGATGTTGGTTGTATTTTATAAACAAAAAGTTGGTGGGGTCTATTATGATAGTGTAAGTCTTTTCTCCACTTTTTAAAATTTTCATTGGATGCATGGGAAGGTTTGGTCTATTTGAGGCTTACAATATCAAACCATGGCAGTGGGGTTTCGGCTGGGACTGTTTGAGGAATCACAAAATCTAATTTTGTATTAATTTGGGGTTTAACATGTATTTTGGTACCATTTTGTGTAAGAAAACGCTTAAAATATTAATTTTGTATATCTTTTTAGTGTCTTATTCTACTAAAACTTATTATTTTAGTGTGTTTATGGTTAATTTAGTATTCCCATGAATTATTATAATTTCTGTAGCAATTAATTAAATAGGTATAAGCTTTTAAGTCAAGTTAAGCTAATTTGACAAGAATTGACTTTTTGACTTTTTTATTGTGTAGGAACTTCAAATAATGATTTTTTTACTTTTGTTGACCTATATTATTATATTATTATGTATATTACTTGTTTAAAAAATTTTGGGTCATAATAATGCTTAATTTGTACAATTTTTTTTTATTTTTTGAGCTAGAAAGGGAAAAAATTAACTTTTTATGCACTAATCCCAATGTGGCTAGCCATGCAAGGACATTTTTGTCATTTTTATTGTTATTTTCTCTTTTATTACTTAATTGTATCTAAATATCAGATTTTGGGTGTCCACGTGTCAAAATTTTGATTTTTAAGACTTTTTGCTGTACTAGGGAAAAAATTGCCATTTTATCCTAAGTATGAGAATTTTTTATTTTCAACCTTATATTTCATATTATTTACTTAATTTGAAATTTTAGGAGTCTACTCTGAGTATTAGAGTTTTGCCTCTGATCATTAGGTCTTTTTAGGGTTTCTAGATCGAATTATGGTTTTCAGATGCATTAGGATTTTTTTTTAATCTTCTAGTGACCTAAGATCTTGTCGACTTACCATCGCTAATACTAGAGTTTGATCCGGGTCGTTACAATACCAAAACAAATAAAATATTTATTTTTCTTCACAACCACAAAGTCACCAAAATGAACAGAATATTTGTTCTTTATTAAGCTCGAGACTGAAATTAAATTTCTTCTAATCGAAAGTATATAAAGACAATCTTTTAGAAGAAGTATCCTATCTCTACTAAAACTGAGAGTGACATCTCCTACTTCAACTGCTACCACCTTTGTATTATTGCCCATGTGCAGGTATATTTTTCCATCACTGAGCTGCCTGATTTCCTAGAACCCCTGCAAAGAATTACAGACATGAATAGTGGCTCCCGTATCTACACACTAGGTTCCAATAGATAACACTGCTAAAGATGTTTTAACTACTAGTAAACAGAAATTACCTGGTTTGTTCTGCTTATTGAGAAAAATCGGATACTATTTTTTTCAATGTCCAAACTAATTATGGTGATAGCACTTACCTCTCGGCTTCTTCACACCAACTTTTGGTCCCTTAACTACTTTGGGAGCTGTGCCTCCCTATGTCTGAACCTTTTTTTTCTTCTTACCTTTCGGCTTATATGAAGAACCCTTCTAAGCCACATACACAGAACTTGACTTCCTGAGAACACCCTCGGCTGCTTGAAGTTCCTTAAGAAGTTCTGCCAATAAAAAACTAAGCTTGTTCATGGTGTAGTTCAGCTAAAACTACTTAAAACTTTCAGGCAGTGACTGGAGTATGATATCAACCTGGATTTATTCGTCAATTTCAGCTCCAAGGATCTCTAGTTCATTTAGGAGACTGATCATGTTCAGAACGTGATCCCTAACTAGGGTGCCTTCAACCATGTTTGCATTCATTAGAGACTTCATGGCCACCTGCCTAGCAGCACGATTTTGATCCCTAAATATTTCTTTAAGGTTCATAATCATGTCATAGACACTAGGCATAGCCTGATGCTGATGCTACAAAACATTCAACATTGAAGTCAAATTATAACAGCGAGCCATCTGATCAACTTTCGGCCACTTCTGATGGGCCTGGGTTTCTTGTTCAGTCGCCCCCACATCAGGAACCGATAGACATATCTCAGTTAATACAAACTTATAATTCTCGGCAGTTAAGACAATGTCCAAGTTTCATTTCCAGTCAAACATAATTTAGTTTCGTAAGTTTGTTCTCTTTGAGTATCGAAGCAAGTGCGTTGAAAGCCATTTTAATCTTGAGAATCACATAATAAAAAAATACCGTTAATTATGACGAGAAAAATTTTAAATTTATTTTAATTTAGTTCTCTCTACCATTTAAAAATTAATTCGCCAGCAGCCTAAAATCATGTGAATAGCATGCCTCGATGGGAGGACGTCTACTATTCATTATTAGTCATGACAGGCCAATTCCTTTTAATATTACTATCTAGGCAACTGACCCTGCCAAGTAAAATTAAATAGTTAACATAGTTTCGGTCCAGTATATAATAGCAGTAACTCAAATAGAGATGACACTATTATATACAGCTAAGTGTTAACCATCACCTAATCCCAAATCAATTCTTTCGTAATAAACCCTTCAGATGAAAAAGTGATCCACACTAACAATTATCCAGAATTATCCGTAAAGGAGATTTGTACTGACGATACCGCAATTAATCTGTCCGATGGGGAGAAAGGCCTTACTGTCAACACCCAGGGTTTAATTGTATTGCCTACAAACTGGTTATGGAGACTGCGAAATTTATCTGTGAATAAATTTTCTCTCCCATTTAGATTTTTAAAACATTTTTTAAAATTATAAAAATCTGTTTAATTAAAATAAATTTATTAATTTAAAAAACCACATGATTTGAAAGAATCAAATATCTTTTCGTGTACATAATTCCAAAGATTCCGATTTGCCAAACTATTTTTTCATACTTAAATGCGTAACAAATAAAATTTAATAAATGCACAGTTTTTTCTTTGGCTTTTCAACTAAGGTATTGATTAAAGGCATTTATTTATTTTATTTTTTATTCCATATTTTTTTAAAAATAATAATTTATTTTGATTAAATATTTTTCCATTTAATTAATTCAAAATTCAAAATTAATTTTTACGTTTTTCCAAGATATCCGATTTTATAAAAAAATCATCTTAAGCGTAATATTTTGTAAAAAATAAAATATCTAAAACTTGTCCATTTAATTAAAATTAATTAATTAAAAAAATTTATTTTATTTTTTTTACAAAATATTTCTATTAAAATCGAATTTTTGAATTAATTAAATTAACAGGATAAATAAAACAGATATAAAATCATCCACGCAATTCATATATATATAAACATGATATGTATATATTCCGGTTTTATGATCTAAGTGAACCGCTAAAACGTTTCAGTCTCCTAAAGAGATATGCTGTAATAATCATCTTTATTCTCTGATTCATGTGTCCTTATTGCATCAGAATACCCTGATTCACTTTGATATATACTAATATATCGTATCATAATCAAATATATCAGAATATCAAAACAAAATAGCCCCAAGAGAGAGAAAAACTACCGGCCACCACCTACCCGCCGCCTAGCCGCCCACTTCAGGTGGCTTTTGCTGCCTTATCCGAGCTCCGTTTTCGATAATTTTTATACCGAAAGAAAGCTCTCGAAATATAAAATTTTTCTGTCAAAAAATATGCTCTAAAACAACCCGAAAAACTATCAAGAAAACCACCCGAACAGCCTGCCGCTGCCACACCAGCGTCGCCGCCCAAACAATGCCCTGTTTAGGCTTTTTTCAGTACTTCTTTGGTACCCAACTTTTTTGAAAAAATAACTCAAATATCCAGCCACACATTTCTTCGAAGAACGCCTAAAAAATAGTCTGAAGAAGACCTGAAATAGCCCCGAAAACCACCTATTTTGCCGTCGAAAACCACCTATTTTGCCGTCGAAAACCACCTATTTTGCCGCCTATTTTAATACACTGTTTGGCCCTATTTTTTTGGTTTTTAGACAGTTTTTTAAGGTATGTTTGCTGCTATTTTATCCCTAAAAAATTGCTCAAAAAATAGTCTCAAAAATAGTTTAAAAAATCATCAAAACTGTCGCCGACAAAGCCGCTGGTGGTGATGCTGTTTTGCTGATTTTTTTAGTTGTTTTTAACTTGTTTTTACTGCTGTTTTTCATGCATAAATACTGTATAAAACTCACTAAAAAAACCGTATAAAACCATTAAAAGACTTACCACGATCCGTGGCCCATAAAAATCCAAACCACTGCTGGTGCCATTGCTGTTTTTCGTGTTTTTGGATATATTCAACATGTTCTTAAATAATCTAAACAGATATTTTAAAAATAGAAACTAGCTATTACATTGATCTTATGTCCCGAAAACATACATTCGATCTATCACGATCAACCTCCTTAATTAAAAAATAATCATTACTCACACTATTCTATCAAACATGAAAAATAAATGACGATTATAAAATTGGGATTAGAACGCTTGTAAAACAATAGTTAGCACAGTTCTAAAATTACTCGGCCCCGATAACCGTAAATAAAAAATAAAACAGCTCTAATACCAATTGTTGAAGGCAAAACTGTCAAAATTATTATTTTTGTAAACGATTTTCAAAAAAAATTAACTAGACGGGCAAACGTCAAAACAGGCTCCAGATAAAATTTTTGATAACGAACGATTAAAATAATACCCGTGCAATCACAGTTAATTTTAGAAGAATATATTTTTACCGGTCAAATCATCAACTACGATTTGAATTTGAATTTAAGCTCCTGTCAGATCTTCTATTGTATTCTCTTATGCTATTCTTGAATGTAAGGTGGGCTACAATCTATCAAGAATTTGTACCGGTAGAACCTGAATAACTTTAGTCTTAAAAGATAAGTTATGGAACTGGTTCAGCCTACCTGCATATTTATAGTTCACACCACTAAAGAGCTATAATTGCACTCTGACCCATAATCTCAAAACCTTCTTACATTGCGCTCCTATTATTAAATGCTTGTCATTTCTCCCCATATTAAGATTCTTGATATCCGTCAATTAAATTTAATTATTGACAATTTAATTTAATCGACATCTGGATATTCCTTAAGCCCTTCCGCTTAACTTATTTGACCATCGGATAATCAAATCCACCTGCAGAATTTTGGCCTGGTCAAAACTTATAAGGTTCCCTAAGGGGGTATCGTCAATCTCGATCTTTCGAGACGTGAATTCTGTCAATAATTAATATTCACCATATAAATAATACCGCTATCCAACTCACCGAGAATATAGACCCATATAAGATCGCACCCTCTAACGAATCAAAATAACAAATTAAATATATGCAAATCAATAATTATTTCAGGATTAAGAGCATAAATACTATTCATAATAATCTTGGGATGTAAATTAATTTATAAAGTCAGCTTAAAGTCAGTGTACTAGCAGAGAGAGTCAGAATAATAGACGACGCTATTATTTGTCCCCCATAACCAAGACAGGCCTACTAAAATTCTGTGTTACAGTCGTACCGATGGTATGTCCATTTCCATCTAAACTATGAATATAAAAACTTAAATTCTGCAAGAACCTAAAATCTGATCTTTTGTGTACAAATCGTACTCTACACACTAGATTAAATAGTATACAAAATATCGGATATCCATACATAACATTCAAGAAATGATACACATACATTACTCATAAAGAATCTAATAAAATAAAAAATTAATTTTATTAAAATAAAACTAAATACTAAAAGTATAATTTTCAGTATATCAACCCTAACACTTTTCTGTACAATTTTTCGTATCAGGTGATACTTACACTCAGTGTGCTTTCTTTTCTTATGGATTCTTGGTTCCTTCAAGTTTGCAATCGCTTTGCTATTATCACAATAAAGTGCAATAGTCGATTAAACTGATGGGACCACGTCTAGATCCAACAGGAAGTTCTGAGCCATACAGCCTCCTTGACTGCTTGAGGAGCTACCACATACTCGGCCTCTATGGTGGAATCAGTAATGCAGAACTGCTTAATACTCCTCTAACTTATAACTCCACCTCCTAAAGTAAACACATATCCTAAGGCAGACGTACAAAATTTTTTATCTAACTCAAAATTTGAATCTGTGTGCCCTAAAGGTACTAGACTATCTGTTTAATAAACCGACATATAACCCTTAGTTCTTTTCAGGTACTTGATTATATTCTTTACCGCAATTAATACTTCTGCCCTAGGTTAGACTAATATTTGCTAACCATGGCAACGACAAAGTAGATATCGGGTCTAATGCAAAGTATAGCATACATTAGACTTCTTACTGTCGAAGTATAAGAAACCGCCTTCATCCTCTTTATCTCATCAGGTGTCTTAGGACACTGATCCTTCGATAGATTAATTTCATACCTGAAAAGAAAAAACCATTTCTTGAAATCCTACATGCTAAAATGAGCAAGAATATTATCGATATACTTTACTTGTGATAAGTCCAACATCTTTTGTTTTCAATCTCGCACAAACTTGATCCCAAGAAAGTGACTGATTTCTCTCAAGTCCTTCATATCGAACTGTCTAGATAACCATACTTTTACCATAGATAATGCCCCATAATTGTTTTCAATGAATAAAATATCGTCTACATAGAGTACTAAAAAGATCACCATGCTTTTGTCACGCTTTTTGTACACACATGATTCATCTGAACTCTAATCAAAATTATAAGACTTAATGGCTTGATCAAACCGAGTATTTCAAGGCCTTGATGCCTACTTAAGTCCACAAATGGATCTCTTATGCTTACACAATATGTGCTCTTAGCCCATTGTTATGAAACATCTAGTTGTACCGTATAGATACACTCGTCAAGACTTCCGTTAAGGAAAACTATCTTGACATCCATTTGCCATATTTCATAATCGAAATGAGCAGTAATAGATAAGAGAATCTGGATAGACTTACGCATGGCTACAGGCAAAAAGGTTTTCTCATAATCGATCATTTCTTTTTAAGTGAACCCTTTTGCAACAAACCTAACTTTGAAGGTATCAACCTTCCCATCTGTTCCTTTCTTCCTCTTGTAGATCCACTTGCAACCAATGGATTTTATCACTTCAGGTGATTCTACAAGTTCCAAAAACTAATTGAAATACATAGATTCCATCTCAGAATTCATAGCTTCTCGCCAAATATCTGCATCTTTGTCATAAAGTGCTTCATTTAGTTATAGGGTTTGGTATCCAGTTCTGCCGAGATCCTGTCGAAAGGCTCTCCCAAGAACATATACTCATCAGGTTGATGAACAATCCTCTCACTACGACGAGGCACTACCTGTGTCCGTGTACTAGCAATAACATGTATAGAATTTGAACCCTGTGCATCAGCAGCCTCTTCATGATTTGCACATGTCCCGATAATTCTCCCACTACAACGAGACAATAGGATATCAGTGACTTGTGGTTCCTCTTCTGTTCTACTGGTATTTTCTCTCATTTCTTCCAAAACAATATTGCTTTTGGAGCTGTGGTCCATAATATAATCTTCTTCCAAGAATTGAGCATTGGTGCTAACAATGACCTACTGATCCTTAGGATTATAGAATAGACCACCTTTCATTTTCTTGGGATACCCCACAAAAAAATAGACTTTTATCCTTGGTTCCAACTTACTCGTATTCCCTTTCAGTACCTAAGCTAAACACCCCCAAATCTGAATGTGTTTCAGACTATACTTATGATCGGCCCACAATTCTATGGGAGTAAAAGGTACTGACTTAGAAGGTACCAAGTTCAGAATGTCAGCATCTGTCTCTCATACGAGTCCCCAAAATGAATCAGGTAAACCTGAATAACTCATCATGGACCTTACCATCTGCATAAGAGTCCTATTCCCTCTTTCTACTACACCATTCTGCTGCGGAGTGCCTGGTGCGGTCAACTGGGATATAATCCCTTCTGATAGCAGGTAGTCCCTAAAGTCTCCAAAGAGGTATTCCCCACTATGGTTAGATCATAGTGATTTGATACTTTTACCCAGACACTTCTTCGCCTCCACCTTAAATTCTTTGAATTTATCAAAGCATTCAAACTTACGGTGCATCAGGTAAATGTATCTATACCTTAAGTAGTCATCAATGAAACTGACGAAGTACTCAAAGCCACCTCTAATCCAAATTTTCATAGGACCACACACATCAGAATGAACCAGCTCCAACAGTTTTTTAGCTCTATAGCCTTTGACCGAAAAGGGCATCTTGGTCATTTTACTCTCTAAGCAAGATTCACAGACTGGAAGTGCCTCCACTTTCAATGAACTCAAAGGTCCATCTGCTACCAATTTGTTTATTTTTTTTAGATTAATATGACCTAAGCGTAAATGCCAAAAAAACGTTTGGTTTATTAAAGAAGAAAATTTTCTCTTATATGGTAAATTAGATGTGTTATTCAATTTAGTTAGTTGCAGTGTAGGAAAAAATAGAGTAATAATATAAAGATCATCCACCAATGTACTAAAATAAATAATTCGTTTATTATCCTTAATAATCACAGAGTTATTAAAAAAAATTAAATATCCGTCTTTAACCAATTCAAAAATAGAAATTAAGTTCCTTCTAATGGAGGATACATAAAGACAATCTCTCAATATTAAAATTCGATCTCTGCCAAAACTAAGAATGACATCTCCCATTGCAACTGTTGTTACCTTTGTATTATTGCCCATATGTAGGTATATTTTTCCATCACTAAGTCGTTGGGCTTCTTAGAATCTCTCAACGAATTGCAGACATAATTAGTTGCTCCCGTATCTACACACCAGGTACTGGTAGATAACACCGCTAAACATGTTTCCACAACTAGTGAACAGAAATTACCCTATTTGTTCTGCCTTCTGAGAAATATTAGACATAATTTTTTTCAGTGCCGTGTCTGGTTGCAGTAAAAATATTTGCCTTTCGGTTTTTTCACACAAGTCTGTGCCCCACTAACTACCAAGGAAACTATGTATCACTGTTTCTGAATCTTTTTCTTTTTCATACCTTTGGGTATAGAGGAAGAATCTTCTTCTAAAACAAACACATTTTCTAGTATTGAAGGAAAACCATTAGTAATTAAAACTATATTCAAGTTACTTTTTCAGTCAACAAAATTTGGTCCCGTAAGTTTGTTTTCTTTTAGTATTAAAATAAGTGGGTTGAAGTTCATTTTAATTTTGAGAATCACATAATTAAAAAAACTATTAATTATAATGAGCAAAACTTTGAATTCATTTTATTTTTGGTTCCCTTTACCATTTTAAAATTAATTTGCCAGCAGCTTAGTAACCTGAGAATAACATGCCTCGTTGGGAGGATGTCTACTATCCTTCATAAGACGAGACAGGTCAATTCTTTTTAATTTTACTATCTAGGCA
>JAUMHN010284863.1:0-18899 GCA_032360265.1 Heliamphora ciliata
GAATTCTTAAGTGTTTGAATCTTTTGAGATACAAGTCATACCTTTTTGGCTAAGGTGTCAACCTTGATTGTTCAAAAATGGGTTAACACTTTCATTTTGGAAATAAGAAATATTATCCAGTTAAAAATATTTATTTATAGGAAATGAATTATGAAAATCATCAAAATCAATTAAAGAAGCTCTTGGGCTAACATCCAGGGTTCAAAGCTTCGAGCTTTTAACTCAACGAGGTAAGATCCTAGACTCTCATGTCTTAAAGGAGTGCTACGAGGAATCTTATGTGTTTCTACCATTTTAAAATGCATGTATAGTTGTTTTACATGTTTAAAGCATGTTTGGCTGGACGAAGAGGTTTTTAATGTGTTTTTACGATTTATCTTCGAAGTTATTGGTCTTGTGTGTGCCCGTGGGTTTTAGAAAGGCGAATTTGTTGGGTTTAGTTGGGTTTATTTTGGACCTAGACGAGGTGCTGTAAAACATTCTACGTCGGCGCTAGGTTTTTTTTTTCACCATTCAGTCAACTAAAGTGAGTAGTTCAGTCGACTGAATGGACAGTGTGGGAGTTAAGCCGACTAAAGTGGGTAACTCAGTCGACTGACCTAGGTTTTTGGGAAATTCTTGATTCCAGTAGCCTTTTTCAATCGACTGATTGGTGGTCTTCAGTTGACTGACTTCTTGTAGGGGATGTTTTCCTTTTTGGCAGGTTGTGATGTGGCTTTAAAGGTTTCTCTTTATTTTGTTATCATTCTGCAGGGATGATGTGGTTTTGTAGAATGTGGTATTTATTCATGATTGGGTAAATGTTAACTCTAGTTAACAATGCATTACATGGGACTGCAGTCCTTCGGTGCTGAGTCTTTCGATGAAAGCTCGTAAAGATGCATTAGATGGGGTTGCAGTTCTTTGGTGAAAGCCCATAAAGATGCATTGCAAGGAACGCATGTGAATTATCGTGGATTATATACATATATAACTATTTTTGAGGCTCGGGAGAGTCGGGTCATTTTGCATCTCGTTTTGATAGTGGAAAACTTTTTTGGGGCTCGTGTGAGTCAGAATAACGATATTATTCTGTTAGCGTGCTTTGCATTTATTTCATGTTTAGTCAATTTTCTTCTGGGCTTTGGCTCATGGTGTAGGATTTGAAAACTTTTTTCAGGTGCTTTTGATTAGCAGGTTGATCTAGAGGAACTGGATGGGGCGGAAGATCTTTTAGTCTTCCTTTTGTTTCTTTGGATCATGTATTATTTTTCATGTTCTTGGTGTTGGAATCAAGTGTTGTAAATCTTGTGGCAGATATATTTACTGCATGTTTGTCCCTTTTATCTTGAGAGTGAAACACCGTGTTCGGGGTGTTACAAATAGTATCAGAGCTCTGGGTTTGATTACCTAAGAGTCGTGGGAAGAGGGTGCATCACCTTGTGAGGTTGATTGCGTGTGCTTGATTGTATGTGTTTAGATGTTTCGATAATATGAGCATGATAGTTTGTTAAGAATGAGGATGTTGTGTATATGTGAGCAAGGGGGTTGAACTTTAGGATTGGTTAGTCTTGCCTTTGGACGCTTGGATTAACAAACTTGGATGCCAAGTTAGAAATGTGTTTAACTGATGTGTTTTTTGGCAAAAAATCTAAGTAGGTTATCTAAATTGACGTGTCACTCTTATCAGTTCTCCTCAGTATGTGGGGCTTGTTTAGCATGATCGTATATGGCTAAGTGTTAGCATGATTAAGTGGTTAATGTTTATGTTATTGCGATGTGCTGTATCTTATGTTCTATATTTCTTTTGTATAGAAGTGATGTCTGTACGGAGAGGACGAGGCCCTGGTCGAGGCCCTGGCCGTGGTTTGGGCCAAGGGGATATGCCAATCCCTGATGCTGGAGATGTAAATGCTCCCTAAGGACCGATAAACGCAATAGAGTTGTTGCGTGAGATGGTAGGCTCCATCTGTAAGCTAGCTGAGACTACTAGGGGGAATGAGAGAGTGCCCGAGTCGAGGGTGGCAGTTGCAATGTGAGAATTTTGGCATTTTGATCCTCTTGCCTTCGGTGGGGATCCCGATCCCACAGTAGCTACAAAATGGTTGGAACTTGTGACCCGAATTCTGGATACATTGTAGATAGTTGAGAAAGATTTGAGGGTTTATTTTGCTTCCTTCTAGCTAAAAGGTGACGCCCATGAGTGGTGAAAATATGCCAGGAATACCGTGGAAGGAACGTGGGCATCTTTTACAAGGATTTTTCTAGAGAAATACTTTCTCGCTTTCTCAAGGTCCCTATACAAAGAGGAGTTCTATACTCTCACTCAGGAGGTGATGAGTATCGTACAGTATGAAGCCAGATTTACTAGTTCATCCCAGTTTGCACCGGAATTGGTGGCTACAGACGAGCTACGTTCGAGGAGATTTGAGAGGGGTTTGAGGCCTACGATTAGGGAGCGAGTGGCAGGATTGAGGCTACGTGTTTTTACAGAGTTGGTAGAGTCGGCAACAGTGATCGAGAACACTTTAAGTGAGACTGGTGGATCTAGGGAGGTCAGGGTACCACAGAGTGGAGTAAAGGCACAGTCAGGTGGGCGCTCCAACAACAGGTAGAGGTCCTTTGGCCTTAGTTTTCATCTATCTAGATCACGACAGCAGTTTTAAGCACCAGCACCATCCGTGGCTTCCTCTGGGAAGCAAAAGCAGGACGAGTTCCTTTGTTTTCGGTGCAAGCAGCTAGGGCATCGTGCGAAGGATTGCCCACAGTCGAGGTAGTCCTAGGGTCCAGTATCGGTTCAGTCACAGGAGAGGGAGCTACCAGTTTGTTATGGGTGTGGCTAGCCTAGGCATATTCGCAGGAACTGCCCTCAGGGAGGCATTGTACCGAGTATGGCAGCTGCACTAGTTGTTCCTCTTATGCAGGATCAACAGGTTTATCAGCCGCAGTAGCCAGCAGTGCAGGCTTCCAAGGTAACAGAAGGGGGGTACATCAGTCCAGTCAGTACGACAGTCGATAATCCCAAGTTATGGTGGGCAGACTAGAGTGACACAGGACCGAGTGTATACCCTTACATATCCTAGTTCTTCCAAGGCACCAATCGTGCCTGATGATACAGCTACTCCAGTGATCAGAGGTACTTTCATAGTGTGTAGATTGTAGAGGAGTACTACATTACGTTATTTCATCTACTTTGGGGTTGGTGATGAACTCTTTGGGTAGTACCCTTTGTGTTGAGACCCCGGTTGGTGAGCATGTGGTGTTGCGACGAGTTTATAGCTCTTATGTCTTTGAGGTAGTTAGCCACTATTTAGAGTCTGATTTCATTATGACCACGTTTGGCCTTATCCTAGGGATGGTTTAGCTGACCACCTATCGTGCCTGTGTTGATTGCAATCGATGGGATTGCTTTTTTTTTACTTCATCACGAATTTTGGGGATGAAATTCCTTTAAGGGGGTAGAGTTGTGAGACCTTGATCCGTTTTAATTTCATGATGTTTATTTGACGTATTGTTTATTATTTTTATAATAGCATGTTTATATGCGTTTTATGCATGTTCGAGCTTAGAAATACATGTTGGGTTAAATCTCAGGACTGTTGGGCATTGTGGTGCAAAAAAAAAAAGATTTTTGGTGAGCCCTATAAATATCAGCCTTGGCTAGATATTTTAGGATATTTTTGAAACTTGTTGGCTAAGTTTCCTTCTTTGCTAGCAAAACCTCCACCTTCTCTATAATTTTTTGGTAGGTTTGGGTTTAATTTTTGGCAATCGGATAGCGGATCTTTATTAACCTCGTCGAAGGCTTCGCGTTCATCCGAACAGAATCGCATTTTAGGGACTTTGCTTTTTCATCGGGGTTCAAAGCTTCGAGTTTTTAACTCAACGAGGTAAGATTATAAACTCTTATGTCTTAGGGGTGCTACGAGAAAACTCATGCGTTTTTACTGTTTTAAAATGCATGTATAGTTGTTTTACGTGTTTAAAGCATGTTTAGTTGGCAAAAAGGTTTTTAAAGTGTTTTTACAGTTTATCTTCGAAGTTGTTGGTTTGTGTGTGCCCATGGGTTTCAGAAAGGTGAATTTGTTGGGTTTAGTTGGGTTTGTTTTGGACCTGGACGAGGGGCAGTGAAACTTTTTTCGTCGACGCTAGGGATTTTTTTCGACATTTAGTTGACTGAAGTGGGTAGTTCAGTCGACTAAATGGACAGTGAGGGAGTTTAGTCGACTAAAGTGAGTAACTCAGTCGACTGACCTTGGTTTTTTAGGGAATTCTTGATTCCAGTAGCCTTTTTTAGTCGACTGATTAGTGGTCTTCAGTCGATTGACTTCTTGTAGCGGGTGTTTTCCTTTTTTGCAGGTTCTGATGTGGCTTTGGAGGTTTCTCTTTATTTTGTTATCATTCTGCAGGGATGACGTGGTTTCCTAGAATGTGGTATTTGTTCATAGTTAGGTGAATGTTAACTCTGGTTAACGATGCATTAGATAGGGCTGCGGTCCTTTGGTGAATGCCTGTAAAGATGCATTAAATGGGGTTGCGGTCCATTGGTGAATTCCTGTAAAGATGCATTAGATGGGGCTGAGGTCCTTCGGTGAAAGCCCGTAAAAATGTAGTGCATGGATTGTATGTGAATCATCATGGATTATATACATATATAACTGTTTTCGAGGTTCGGGAAGTTGGGTTATTTATATTATTTCGCATCTTGTTTTGATCATGGAAAACTTTTTCGGGGCTCGTGTGAGTCAAAATAACCATATTATTCTGTTAGCGTGCTTTGCTTTCATTTCATGTTCAGTTTGTTTTCTCTTGGGCTTTGACTCACGGTGTGAGATTTGAAAACCTTTTTAAGGTGCTTTTGATTAGCAGGTTGATTTGGAAGGACCCGATGGGGCGAAAGATCTTTTAGTCTTTCTTTTGTTTCTTTGGATCATGTATTATTTTTCCTGTTCTTGGTGTTGGAACCAAGTGTTGTAAACCTTGTGACGGATATATTTATTGCAGGTTTGTCCTTTTTATCTAGAAAGTGAAACACCAGGTTTGGGGTGTTACATTTCCCATGATCGTTTCGGTTCTCGTTTTTTCCTGTTTTTAGCAATGATATCTAGTAACAAGTTACCTTGAAGAATACCTCGAAAATAGTCCAAAAAAGCTCAAAAAAATAGTCCCGAACAGCCCCAGTGCCGCCGCCAGAAATCGCGTCCTATTGTGGTTTTTTTGTGCTGCTTTTTGCTATTTTTTACCACTGTTTTCTAGAAATATTTAATGCAATTTTATATCTAAAAAACTACTCAAAATTATTCCCGAAAACATCGCAAAAAACCATCAAAAAATAGCCCCGAACCGCCGCCGCCACCAGTGCTATTTTTTCGTCGATTTTTTCGTGATTTTTGGACTTGTTTTTCTACTATTTTTTAATACCTAAATTCTGCAGAAAACTTACTAAAAAATTGTTTCAAAACCGTTGAATAAACCACCGTGATCCGTGGCCCAAAAAATCAAAAACCACCGCCGGTGCCGTCGGTTATGCTGCTGCTAGTTCATCGTGTTCTTAGATATTCAAACTTGTTCTTAAAACATATGTCCCGTAAGCTCACATTCGAACTAAAAAAGCCTAAACTATCACGATCAACCCTCGTGATTAAAAATTAAATAATATTCATCATTCAACCATTCAACCAAACATGAATAAAATAATGATCATAAAATTGAGATTAGAAAGCTTGCAAAACAAAGTTAGAACAGTTCTAAATCTACTCGGCTTCTCGATTTAACCGTAAATAAAATCAAGATGGCTCTGATACCAATTGTTGGAGGCAAACTGCCAAGATCATTGATTTGTAAATGATTTTTTGAAAAAATAAAACTGGACGAGCAATCGCCGAAACAGGCTGTAGATAAAACCTTTTTGATATCGAACGATCAAAATAAAAACCCATGCTACCCTAGTAAATTCAGATGAATACCTTTTGGTCGATTCTTCAACTACGAATTTTGATTTCCTAAGTTGAAACTCCGGTTAGACCTTCTACTATATTCCAGATGTGATTTCCAAACGTAGTATGGGTTACGATCCTTTGAGAACTGAAATCGGCAGAACCTGGACAACCTTAGTCTTGAAAGACAACTTATGAATTTGATTCAGCCTACCTGCATATTCACAGGACTATAGTAAGGACCTGTAGAGTAATTATGACATAAACTTCTAGTATAACCGAGATACCCATCTAGTGTTTTTCACAAATATGCAAGTCTCTCAACGATTTCTGTAATTATGAAAACTTTCCAGCAGTTTCTATAATTTTTATAAAATACTAAATTACAGTTTATAGCACTAAAGAACTGTAACTACACTCAGCCATAATCTCAAAACTAATTTGCATTGAGCTCCTGTTATTAAATGTTTAACTCATCTCCCCACGTTACGTTTTCGATACCTGCCAATTAAATTTAATTACTGACAATTTAATTTAATTGGCATCTTTAAAATTTCTTAAGCCTTTCCGCTTAACTTGTTTGACTGCCGAATAATTAAATCTACCTTCAGGGTTTGGCCCAATCAAAACTTATAAGTTTCCTTAAAGGGGTATCATCAATCCTGAACAATTGAGACGTGGATTCTATCAATAATTAGTACCGCTATTCAACTTACCGGGACTATTGACCCATAAAAGATCTCATCCTCTAATGAATTAAAATAATAAATATTAAATATATTCAAATAATAATTATTTCGGGATTAAAAGCATGAGTACTTATAATAACATCGGGGTGTGAATTAATTTATATAGTCAGTATAAAATTAATTACCCCAATATGGTCATGTTCAATACACACAAAGTGTACTAACATAGCGAGTCAGAACAATAAACGACACTATTATCGGTTCTCCGTAACCAAGGCCGGCCTACTAAAACTCTATGCTATAGTCGTATCAATAGTTTGTCCATTTTCATCTAAACTGTAAACTAAACTTATATTCCGCATGAACTTATAATCTAATTTTTTGTGTGCAAGCCGTACTCTACACACTAGATTAAATATTGTACAGAATAAAATACATTCACACATAACATTAAAGAAATGATATTTGCATACATTACTCATTAAGATTCTCATTAAATGAAAAATTAATTTTATTAAAATAAAATTAAATACTAAAATCAAATAAAATATATAGTTTTTAGTATATAATCCTGACAGTTATCACGTAACACATATCTTCACATCTTACACTACACATAGAGAGGAGAACTAATCGAAATAACACGTCAATCCAGGTAACTCGTTTGGATCTCCAGTCATAATGGACGTCGGCAAACCCCTTTCTAACTCGAATCCCAAACTAGTCAACTGGTTTCCCTAGGGAAAGACACAATATCCTGAAGTCCAACCTCCATACCCAAATATCACATAGCATGCAAACATCAAGTCACCTCAAGATATCTCATGCAAATACAACAATATATGAATGTCACACATCAATGAAAACTCTCTCATGTAATAGATCAACCATTCCCACAGCACCTAGGTATTCGATCCTAAAGCTCATATACCAATCTGTAATGCCCTAATCTCGTAGCAATATAAATCTGAGTAACTTTATGAAGAAACTAACCCGATTTAAGAAATTCAACCCAAAAGAATTTGTAAAGAAAATACTTTGTAAAAAGAAGCCAAAAATTCAATTTTCTCATCAAAGATAAGGGTAAAAAGAGTCAATTTCTTTTGTAAATAACTTTAAAAAATAGTCCATTTATACCCCTAAGGATACCCTAAAGATGCCTAGCAAAATCCCTTTTAAGACAAGTCTAAAAAATGTGCCACCGAGCGGACTCCACATCGCTCGAGCGGTGAGGTACCAGAGAGCAAACTGTCCAAAATCCTGAAAATTTTTCTAAGTGTTGAAAAGTCACTCATTTTTCTCATCATTTGAACATAGTTTTAGATAGGCAAAATTGTGAAGCAAAACATACACTTGATGATGAAATAACCTCTTTCAGCCCAAAAACTCGAAATCAAATCTTCAAGATCATGATATGTCATTCAAAAATCAAGAGATTCAACCCACAAAACGAGCCCAACACTCTCACATGCATAGAAATCATGAATTCATGGCCTTAGGGTCTTACAAGGGTTACTCCTACCCAAAATACATTCATCCAAGTATTTAAAATGAGAATTACATTTATAATTTTATTTCTCAAAAGATGTTATCAATGAATATATAATTCTATTAAACTACACAAAAAGGGTCCCGTGACCATCCATCTTACTCCAACACCTTCTTCCCGTTATCACCTAAAAGGGGTTATATAACATGAACCAAGGCTCATAGGAAATAGACTAAGAATGAACTTATACATGATATGCGAGGATGGTTATGTGAAATGCAATATATAGTTTTCTTTAGAAACCAATTCCGTTTTTCCAAACCAAATTCTCGTCAAATAACTGAGTTTTCATGTAAAAACCATAGTTCAATGTTCTATGACCTTAGTGAATTCAACTGTTTTAACATGTCACCACACCATTTTCCAACCAACCCAAGGTTTTTCAAATTCCATAATTCATTCACATCATTCAATTAGGGCTTATCAACCTAATTCAATTATTGATTTAATTAAGTACCAAGCACAAACAGTGCCTATAGACCCAGACGTAGTTATCACCTCCAGGCCACGCGAGACCCAAAGGATAAATACCCATTCTATAGCCCGACACAGAGAGCACATGTTTTTGGTTTTTCTCAAAAATATCAATGGGCGGGCCGCCCAGAGCACGTTTTTATGGGAATTAACCCGATAGAAAGGCCTACCATACATTGCGTAAGTTTTTGCACTTTTATTGAGGAGCTTCTCGAACCCAACTTAGTCATTCAATTCGATCACACGGTACTTTAATTATATTATTTTCATTAACATCTAATGCGAGTCCAACCGTCAATCCAGTTCCGCTCGCCAAACTCCACGCAATCACGGTTCTAGTCTCAACCGTCACATATATTCTCAAAATTCATATATTCGAATATAAAGGTTCAAAAAATCCAAAGTTTATATTTCATATGATTCATATCCAACAATTTACCAGTTTTATACAAAAATCCCCAACCCAACATCCACCATTTTCAAATATCATATAAACTCATGAGATATACATGCGACTAGGTTAATACAACTCCAATTTGTCTAAAATTTCCATCAATTACAACATTTGGGTCCCTTAATCCCAAAAGCCCTAATTTTCATGGTTTCGACTCAAATCCAAAACCCTAATCCATCGTTCTTTAATTCAATCATCTTCGACAACACCCACGTAATAAAACCACCTTAAATTATTCACATATCTAAGATTTAACATGTATCTACATTAAACCCTAACATAGGGTTCCAAAAAATACCATTTTCATGCTCTCGTGTATATATTTTCAAATACTTAACTTATATCACATAGATATTCAAGGATAGTCATAGATCCTACCTCTTTAGATGCACAAAATACAAGAATGGAGCCCTAGCAAGCTCTAATCATGAAGATCTCCAACCGAAAGACAAAGAGGAAGCTTCCAACGCCAAGCTCAAGCTCCCAATAGATGTTCAACCAAGAGAGAAGCAAAGAATCACCTCTAGAAGAGTAAGAGAAGCTCAAAGAACTCACCAAACTCAACCCTAGGTCCTAACCTTTGTTTTAGAGAGAGAGAGGTATGGAAAGAATGAAGTTGAAATGTTTAAATCTGCAACTTAAAGTCTGCTAGCCGACAGTCCGCTTGAGCAGATTATGGGCTGCTCAAGCGATCCCCTCTTATCAGATTTTTTTAGAAAAGGTTCCGACACCTCCTCGCTTGAACGGGCCCTTGGCTGCTCGAACGGTCTACGTTGAGAGGGAATCCGAACAAAAGATGTATACTTGAATCGAATAATAAGTCAAACACCTCAAAACTCACCTAAACAACCCATAACAATTGTTCCAATGTATCACCAAACGTATAATCATTGTCACCAATCGTTATCGTGATCAAGTTTTAATTCTCCCGCACAATTAAAAACTTAGCTATTCTCTACCAAAAATATACTATAACATGGTTTCATTAATCCTTAGAAATAAAAAGGGTCCAAGTCCCTATAATTGTCAACTGACACACTTTGTGAACTTTCACACACAGACTTAGGACTAGTGCATGTGAGTGATTTTGATGCATGATCAACAAAATGTATTGATGTAGTAAAAGCAACAAAATTATCATCATCATTGTCAGCTTCACCAATTTCTGAATTATTGTCAAAAGAACTATCATCCCATGTAACTTTAAGTGTTTTACCCTTTTTTTTTTGTTGGACATTCATTCGTCACATGACCACAACTTTGACATTCAAAATTAGTATGCGTCGAGATTGATTTTTGACCTTTTTATTGTCACTCTTAGAATTAATTTTGAATTTGTCTTCTCCTTTATTTTACAGTTTGAGATTGTTGCATTTTTTATTTTTAAAAGCCTTTTTAAATTTTTTAACAAAATATTTCAAAATTTCAGCATCAATCTCATCATTTTCCTCAGCTTCGTCAATGTCATCCTGAATCGTTTTTTAAGTAGTACTTTTAGATTTTTTAGGTTGACGTAAACTAGTTCCATAGATTTGAACATTTCCAATTAACTTTTCCACTTGTAAGGCATCAACATCTTTTCTTTTTTCAATAGCAGTAACTTTTAGTTGGAATCTCTCGGGGAGTGATCTCAAAATTTTTCTAACAATACAAAATTCTGAAATTTTTCACCAAGAATAAAATTAAAATTAACTATGTCACTCAATTTGGCATAAAAATCATCAAATGTCTCATTATCATTCATTCTTAATATTTCAAAACTAGTAGTGAGCTTTTGAAATTTTGAAATTTTTACAATTGTAGTACTTTCATAAGTGACTTTAAGAATATATCATGCTTCTTTAGCAATTTCACACGTACAAATTCGTCAAAATTTTTCTGATGTGACACCACTAAAGATGACATTGATAGCCTTGCTATTTCAGCTTATATTTTTAAAATCTATTTTATCCCATTGTTCGGTAGGTTTTAAAATAAAATCATCTCCAGACTTGACAGTAGATCGGGTATAGCTATTAATAACTGAAATCCAAACCCTTTCATCGATGGATTTAAAAACGCTCGCATCTGAGCTTTTCAATAAGGGTAGTTCCCTCCATCCAACAGAAGTGGTCTAATGGTTGAGTTTTCTTCTCTCGGAAATTCTATGAAATAGACTGATTAGGAACATTTTTTTTTTCAAAAATATTTTTAGTCAAAAAATATTGTAACCCCTTTTTAAAAAAATATATATTATAATTTTTTATATAAAAAAATATAACTATTATTCTTAAAAAAGTATAAACCCGCTCTGCTACCAATTGAAAAAATATTTTTCCATTTTTAATCAAACTAATTTAAAAGTATTGTTTTATGTTTTAATCAATCTATATCGTGGAATGTGAGAAATTAATAATCAAATATACAAACTCAACACACGAGATTTTTTACATGAAAAACCTAACTTGGGTAAAAAATCACGGGACTAATTCAAGTCTAAGTAATCAAGCACAATCAATCAAACAATTACAAAACACAACTTACAGATTTTGACCGAATCCTCAATCCAAACGTCTTAAGTTTACTTGCCGAATCCACGTACACATTTCTCTACTTGATCACAGCGGCATCAAATCCTCAAAACTTCACAAGTATTGAATCCACAATACTTTCACACTAATAGAGTCCTCCGTCAACAAACATAGAATGCCTTCTAAGTTGAACACGAATAATTTTTGAAATTTTGGAACTCGAAAGGAGCTTCTTATTGACTTTGAAGAACTTCCTTTTTTGTATTTTAGAAGTAATTTTTTGTGGCTAGCCAACGGTCTTATTTATAGGCTTGAAAGACCAGCAATCAGACTTTCAATGCAATTGAAACTTTTTAGAGTCCGCTTTAGTGCACTTGGGACAGCTTGAGCAATCTTGCGCGAACCTGCTTTGTTGGTTTGTACCTTCAGCTTCTTGTAGTTGTACCTTAGTCTTCTAGCTTGACTGAGATTCTGATGAAATGACTCCTAACTCTTTTAAAACTTACAATTCAATTAAAAGATTTTAGCAAACTCAGACACCCAAACACTTTCAAACTCTAGGATTATCCAATCACAAGACTTCAACACAGATTAGGAGTTTTACAATTATTATACTACCTGAATTGCCATAAATAAATATGAAAAGTAAATTCTCAAAAAATAATAATTAATTTCCTAACAAAATATAATGCTTAAACTTTGATATGGAATGGGTGTTAAAAAGATAACTTTAAATAAACTTTTATTACTTATATTAAATGTTATTATGATATAGCAACATATTAAAAACGAGAAAAAAAAAACGAAAACAAAAGAAAACAAAAATGCTCTGGACGCCCTACCACACCCCCCTTTTCCTTCTTCTGGCCCACGCCCCCATTCCCAACAGCCATTCCCAACCCTTCCAGCGCCCCCTTTGCTTGACTTCTTTTCTTCTATTCGGTTTCTTTTCTTTTTCTTCTCTTCTTCCACACAACAGCCGCCTGGTAACCAAGTGACCTTTGGTCCAATGGTATAGGTGTTTGCCTCCAAAGGAGAGGTTAGGCGTTTAAGCCTTGCTAGGAGAAAGGTGTGGGTGTAATTCATTTGTGAGTTTAGCCGTTCAAAAAAAAAAAAAAAACAACCGCCTGGTAAATTATTCTTCTTCTCTTTTTTTTAACCATGAAAGTTCATGGAAATAATTAGTTAGTTATTTATTTATTATTTTGGCCTAAAATTATTATTTGGAGCTTTAGATTTTTATGATTAAAACTTATTTATAGGCGTTTGAAAGCGATTAACTCGCTTTATTGGAACTCTAGGTCTTCTACACAAGTTTTCATAATTTTTGAACATTCAAGCTTCTTTTTAGAGTTTTCTAATCCCTCTCCTACAAGCCATCAAAGGTAGGAGTTTTTTTTTATTTTTAATTTACAAATGAGATGTATGATTGTGGTTAATACTTTAATTATTATTATTTTTATACCATGGTTACTTGAAATATCTGCAAATATGTGAAATTTTATATGGGCCAGTTTTATTGAGATACGTATAGTTGAAATGCAGAAAGTTTGTATTGGGTATATGCTTGGTACCAGTATCTTGAATTGGTGAAAAATATAAGTTTTTTTTTAAAAAAAAAGGTATAAGACATTTAATGAAAAGTGGAATGATTTTCGGAATGACCTTGAAAAATATGTGGTTGACACCTGAGGTAGTGAGTTAGACAGATTGGTTTACGAGTTCTAAACTCGCTACGCAGGTGGGTTCCTATACCCGGGAGGTTAGTGCCTCGAAGTATATCGTCACAACTCACTAGTGCAATAGAGTATCTAGGTGGGTTAGGTAACAGTGCATTACCACTAAGCCACACAAGCCTAGTGATAAGCGATGGTTGTCTACTCTCTTAACCATGTCATACTACTCATGGGCAGTTAACTTTGAATTATTAAAAATTTAATGAAATAAGTCTCAAAATTGTCAAAGATTTATGGATCAAATGAAATGAGAAAGTATATACTTTTATTTTATTTTTGTTTCAGTTGGCATATATTTCATCTAACTCTTTCATATATACATTTGTTGGTTATTGATAAACTCAGACCCCTCTGATTTGTTCATGTGTTTGGACATTTCAGGTTCTGCTGTACCTCATGAGTAATTGCACTTCTAGACTTTCTGTTGAGAATTATTTGACTATTAGTAATGTAGTCACAATAACGTTTTTCTGCCTTTTGTTCAATTTCCTTTGGCATAGACTATAAGTTCTTTTTTTTTTTGTTTCGTAGCGGTAGTTTAGATTAAAGTGCTTGAATATTTTATCTTGGTAATTATGTGCATTAGTTTATGTTATTGTTTTGAAACTAGATGTTTTAAATATATGCATGAAAAGTTAGGATGAATAGCCTACAATTTTATTTAAGTTGTGGTTTTGTTGTTTATACACTCTACATGCATTTATTATAGGTTATTTATAAATGGTTGTACCATTAGATTATTAGAACAATAGAAAAAACTCTGCCGAATTTTTTTTTAAAAAACATTTAACACTTATAATTTTTTTAAAAATTTTTTTAGGAATGACAACATAGTAACAGAGATCCAAGTTCAAATACCTAATAGCGGTGGAAAGTGGCTATTCAACACTTGGGCGTACTACATGGTTTTGTAGAGTGTGAGTAGAGTATATGCTTACTTGTTAAATGTTCTTGTGTGCTTACGTGGATTATATGTTTATGTATAACATGTTACTTGCTATTGGGAGACCCGGACCCGTCTCTTTTTTAGACTCATATATGTTTGATGTGTTTTCGCATATATTTTTGTTTGATGTATGATTTATTTGTTTTGATGCATGTTTACGTTTAAATAAGCATGCGGGGTTAGTTCCCGGGGTTGTTGGGAGTGGCGGTTCGAATTTCAAAAATTCAAAAAAAAAAGATATTTTGGAGGCCTATAAATATCTAGAGTTAAATATTTTCAAAACGTAACTCCTAAGTTTCTTCCAGTTTTCTCTCTGCCTTCTCTCTAACTTCTCGGGGACCCGGGGCATAGTTTTTGACAAACCAACTGCTAATCCTCAGTATTGGCATCGTAGTCTACGCATCCATTCGGACGAAATTTTATTTCGACAAAGCTCGATTTTGCACGTGGATCGAGGGGTCGAGTTTTTAACTCACCGAAGTAGGATCCTAGACTGTATAACTGCTAGAGGGTACTACGTGTAATCCTACGTGTTTCTACCGTTTAAAAATGCATGAAAAGTGATTTATGTTTCAAATCGGGTTTTGGGTTAAAACTATTTTTTGGCATTTCGATTGGATGAAATCGGATTTTGAGAATCCCTTTCGAGGGTTTATAATAGTCTTAAGCTTGGGTATGCTTGCGGATATCAAAATTAGGTGTTTAGAGGCTTGATTTAAGGTTCGGTAGTGAAAATCGTAGCCAAAAACTTTTTTTGGGCTTGGCCAGTCGACTGGACCACCTTGGTCAGTCAACTGGATCATCTTTTGGTGAGTTCAGTCGACTGAAATTCCTTCTGTTGGGGTTCTATTTTTTCAGTGAGTTTTTCAGTCAACTGGGGCCTTGGGCCAGCCGACTGGGGTCCTGTGTGGGTTGTTGGTGTTGTTTTGGTGGTTCGGTGGTTGGGTTTTAGCCTTCTTCACTTTCCTCGAATGGTTTTAAAGCGATGGATTCATGAAATCTCACATTTCGAAAGTTGGTTTCCTGAGGGATGGTTTAAAAAATGAGTTTTGATGAAAATTTTGGGGAAAAACATGTTTCTTGAAGGTTTGAAGCTAGCCCTTGGGGTTGAGTCTCAACTTCTAAAACGTTTGGGTGAAAATATGTTTTTACATGTTTCTTTGATCTGCATAGTTCATGGATTGGATCTTCTTATATACATGTGTTGTATATTTGTTTTGCGGGTTTTGAAATATTTTCTATAGATGTACCGTAACAGTGGGTTTGGTTGAGTTGGGCTTCCATTGCTCCTCGATGTAAGTCCAAAAATGTGTAGGTGCTCTGTACCTTCGGGTTAGTCCCCGTAAATTGAGTGTGTGTGGGTGCTTTGTACCCTCGGCCTTAGGTCCCATAAATTAAGCAGCAAGTGCTCTATACCTTTGGGCTAGTTCCCATAAATTGAATGGTTCGGTTGCCTCCGTTAATGGCGTCATTGTCGTGACTCCGAATAGAACTTGTCATTACTAAGCCTATGGATCTAAGGTAATGAACGAGAGTCTATAGTTATTACCTTTGTTGGTGTGACAGAGTCGGTACATAGGATTACATTTTATCGTGTCTCCTCGGCTGTGTATTTCGGGTGGAGAATGCTATGTTTTTACTATTTTCCCTCAACTGTGGCATGATATCAATCAGGATTATATGTATGGTTTCAACGATGGAAAATGTGAAGTTTTTAGGTTCGAAAACTTGTGATTTTAAGAGAAAAATCTATTTGGCTTTTGTGGTCGAGTTAGCTCCCACCATATGATTGCATGACCTGTGTTTCAGCTGTACTCTCTATTTTCTATTGGGCTTCAGCTCACGATGTGGGATTTTTGCTGTAAAACTTTTTTCTGGTGAGCACGTGGAGTTGACCTTGTCGCAGAGGTGATGGAAGACTTGCTATAGTTTTTCTTTTTGGAGACATGTACTTTTACATGTGACGCCTATGAAGGCTAGTTTTGTACGCCTTTGGGCGATCTACTTATTCATGTATGAGAATGCATGTTTATCATTTTTGAGAGCTGAACTTGGGAAATCTTTTATCCAACTGTTGTATTTTGATTTTCAACTGTAAAACCTATTTTTATTAAATTGGTGTTTTGGTGGGCTTTCGCGTGACCCTGGTGTTTGGGGCATGACAACTTGGTATCAGAGCTCTGGGTTCGAATACCTAAGAGCCATGGGAAAGAGGGTACATCACCTTGTAAGGATGTATGTGTGCTTGATTACATGTGTTACAGCATTTTCCTAACATCAGCATGATAGCTTGTGGTGTATACGTGTGTATGGAGGTTAGACTTTTAGATTGATTAGTCTTACCTTCGGGCATTTGGATTAACAAACTTGGGAGTCATGTTAGAGACGCGTTTCACGGACGTAATTTCTAGCAAGGAATCTGAGTAGGTTGTCCAGAGTGACAAGTCTTTCTTGTTGGTTCTTCTCGGTATGTGAGATGTGATGACATGATCTTTAGTGGCTATGTGTTAGCATGCTTATGTGTATTATGTCTTTTACGTTAGCAATAACATGTTGTATGGATGCTTATCCTGTTATGTTACTTTCGTATAGAGTTATGCCCACGCGGGGAGGATGAGGTCGAGGTCGAGGCCGCGGCCGTGGTTCTGGCCGAAGGGGCGTTCCAGTCCCAGATGTTGGGGATGCTAATGCACCCCATGGACCTATTGACGGGGAAGATCTATTGTGTGAGATGGTTGACTCCATCCGATAACTGTTTGAGGCCACCAGGGGATGGGAGAATGTACCTGAGCCGAGGGTGACGATCACGAAGCGTGAGTTTTTCCGTTTGGACCCTCCTACCTTTTCTGGGGATCCCAACCCCAGAGTAGCCACTGAATGGCTAGAGCTGATCACTAGGATTCTAGATACTCTTTAGATTGAGGAAGATGATCTGAGGGTTACCTTTACTGCCTTCCAGTTGAGGGGGAGTACTCATATGTGGTGAAAGTTTGCCAAGACTACAGTTAGGGGAACATGGGAGGCATTCACTAAGGTATTTCTGGAGAAATACTTTTCGACGACACTGAGAGATCGCAACAGAGAGGATTTCCTTTTTCTGACACAGGGGACGATGACTGTGATTGAGTCTGAGGCTGAGTTTTCTAGCCTATCTCGGTTTGTACAGGAGATCGTACCTACAGATGAGTTCCGTAAGAAGAGGTTCGAGAGGGGTTTGAGGCTCGCTATTAGAGATAGAGTGGCAGCATTTAGGATGCAGGTCTTTACAGAGTTGGTGGAGACCGCCATGAAGGTGGAAGACACTCTGAACGAGACACGCAAAGATAGGGAAAGTAAGGGTCAGCAAGATGGGGAACGAGCACAAGGTCAGGGACGCAGGGAGAACAAGCGCTGACGGACATCTGGTCCGAGTTCTCATCCGGTGGGGTGGTATCTGCCACAGTCTTCTGCATCTATACCTCTCGTATCTTCAATGGGAAGGTTGGATAAGAGAGTGCTTGTTTTCTTTAGATGTCAATGGCCAGGGCATTGTGTGGTAGAGTGCCAAAGTTCAGCGCCTGTTCAGGCACAGTCGTAGTCGCAAGCGTAAAGGAGGGGACCAGTGGTATGCTTTGAGTGCGGCCAGTCTAGGTACATCCGTAGAGATTACCCCAGAGGAGGGAGTATGAGGAGTACAACTGGAGCACCTACTACTCCATCCGATCAGGGACGCCAGCCATCTAGATTTGTTGAAGGGGGCACCTCAGTACAGTCGGCCAAACAGTCTACAGTTCAAGGCTATAGCGGACAGGCCAGAACTTATGTTCTAGCAGATCCCCGTTCATCCAAAGCACCGGTCGTGCCCGATGCTGCTACTATCACCTCCATGATTAGAGGTACTCTTCTAGTCTTTAGATCATGGGCTAGTGCTCTCATAGACATCAGAGCATCACATTCGTTTATATAATCTACTTTTGCATCTGCTTTGGGGTTGAAAATGGACTGGTTGGGCAGTACTTTGAGCGTGGAGACCCCAGTCAGTGGGAGTGTGACGTTGAGTCTTGTTTGTAGATCCTGTGTGTTGGAGGTCGCCAGTCATTGTTTAGAGTTTGATTTTATTATTCTAGACATGACTACATTCGATGTCATCCTAGGGATGAATTGGTTGACCACTTATCGTGCCTTTATCGATTGCGATCGACGAAGGGTAACGATTTATACACCGGCGGGAGATTGTTTTTGCTTTGTGGATGACCAAGATGAGGGTTTGATATCTATGCCCGGCGCTGTGCGGAACCATGGCAACTTGGGTCCCTTCTTTGTAGCTCTCATGTTGGATGAGGAAGTTGGGATTCGAGGAGCGTTACCTCTTGTGGTTTGTGACTATTTAGATGTCTTTCCAGACGATCTGTTCGAGTTATCGCCAAACTGGGAGGTAGAGTTCTCTATTGAGTTGGTTCCAGGAACTATTCCCATATCCATGTCGTCTTACCGTTTTGCACCCGCTGAGTTGCGTGAACTCAAGGTATAGCTATAGGAGCTACTAGATAGGGGGTTTATACGCCCGAGTACTTCACCGAGGAGGGCTCCTGCTCTTTTTTCCAAGAAGAGAGATGGATCCTTGCATTTGTGCATCGATTACCGGAA
>JAUMHN010284972.1:0-18898 GCA_032360265.1 Heliamphora ciliata
TTCAAGCCATTAAAACAGTTTGAAAATAGTTTTAGATCATTGCTCACCAGAGCCAGAAAACAACTTTCACATGCAATTGGAAAGCGAGGAAAAAAACCATTTTTCAACTCATTAGAGCCCTGAAAACAATTCTAGTATGACTCCCGTAGGCCGTTAATACAGTATTTCGACTCCCGCAAGCCGATAATACAGTTTTAAGAAAATTGGTCTATCTGTCCCAATATGCAGTACATGAAATCTATGAATCTTCTCGGGCTTTCACTGACGGACCACTACCCAATCCAGGCGTCTTCTCAGACTTTCACCGACGGGCCGCCACCCAATCACAGCGTCTTCTTAGACTTTCACCGACGGGTCACCAACGGGTCACTACCCAATCATAGCGTCTTCTCAGACTTTCACTGACGGGTCGCTACCCAATCCAATGCAATACAAGCAACCCGTGCAACGCACACACACACAAGTGCCTCGTCAGGACCTCATTTCAGCCGACAGAGCGCACACACATCCACACACGCACCCGTGCATCATCAACTGGAATTTTACATCTATTCCATTCCATACATATATGCAAACCTAAATTAAGATTTAGTGCATAAAACCACGTACCAGCACTACATGCCACAAATCCTGTCACATACTACACATGCGACCCACGCAACACTTGCAACCCATGCAACGTGCATTACATGCATCCATTCCTCATATTCCACATACCCATGCTTATAAAACTATAAGTTTTAAAGCATAAATTATGTTACACGTAACGATACCAAGCCATGTAATTCACTTACATAATCTATGCATAATAACCAGAATTATAAATGCATAAAACTAGCTATAAACACACATAGCCATAAAACCTCAAACCGTGACATCACCCGTCGCAAAACCCAACATCCACTCATAGGGACAACCAAGCCTAACCTGGAGGCCAACATCAAACCCCTCAAACTACGAGGTTATGAACACCACATTTCTCCTCAAAAGAGTCAAGGGCTCAAACACACTCCATACCCAACCACGATGCACCCAACAACCCACATCTCACACCCAAATCTCATCCCCAAGGACGACACTCAAACACATGCCTGAGGCTATGACACGACCCCCAAAACCACCACACAACCAACCGAACCCCAAAAGAGATCCTAAGGTATTTGAATCAACTAATTCCCACAAATTAATCAATTGATTACTAAAGAACAACAATCGAAAACCAGAACCCAATCACCGAACCACAACCCGAAGCCTCCAACTTCCATCCCATACCCTCGGATATACGCACACCCACGCCAAACACTAAGACCTCAAAGAAACACCCGATACCAGATTTCATCCATCGAAATCAACACAAACCCCTTTCTCAAGCCAAAACCCAATTCGAAACATAAAATGAGTTTTCATACATATTAAACAGGTAAAAACACCAATGATTACTCGTAGCACCCTTATAAGATATGAGAGTCTAGGATCCTACCTCAGAGAGCTAAAAGCTCGACGCCTCAAAAAATGCACTTCGTCCAAACGAGTATCCGTTCAGATGAACACGAAGCCCTCGTCGTATAAATCACGGATCTACAACTCGATCGCCAAAAGCCAAGCCCTAGGACCCCCGAAAGCTAGAGAGAAGGCAGAAAAAATGAGAAAGAAAGGAGATAGGCTTGAAAAGATATTTGTTCGGCTCAAAAAGATATTTTGCAACTCTTATAGATTTTCGCGCCCAGGCACCACCACTCAAGCGCGGTCCCCACCACTCGAGTGGACCCCAACCGACATAACCCTCCGCCAACACCCCGCTCGAGCCCACAACCACTGCTCGAGCTGCCACCCACCAGTCCAACACTCTGGCACCACCCCGGTCGAGCGCTCTACCACCGCTCAGCGGTCAACACTGGAGCAAACCCAGACCAAAAGCCAAAACCAAACCTGCGCATGCATAACACGTATAACGCGTATACAAAATATGATGTTCTACCACGGTTAAAACCATAACCAACACATCTTAAAACATTGCAAAAATTGACACGGGTCAGGATCTCACAACTCTACTCCTCTTAAAAGAATTTCACCCCCGAAATTCAACTCAAGGCCAAAACAACGAACCGTCGACCGCAATCGACACAAGCATACGAGATGGTCAGCCAAACCATTCCTAGGGTATAATCAAACAAGGTCAGGCATCCTAAACAATGGCCAACTATCTCAAGGACTAGGGATCTACAACACCCCCAACCTCACACCCTCATCAATCGCCGCCTCCACACCGCCACCATCCACGGGATCCATAACCAAACCCGACAGATGCAACAACAAAAAAAATTGCCTGCATACTCAAAAAGTACCTCTGCTCGCTGAAGGCATATCAGCATCCTCCGGCATGACCGGTGCCTTAGACGAACTGGGAGCTAAAAGAGAATAAGCTCTGGGCAATCCCATCATGTCCTGTCCACCATAACCCGACACTGTCGGTTGCCGCACTGACTGAACTGAAGCACTCCCACCTGCAGCCCTAGAAGTCTATACTGCAGAAGGCTACTAAAGGTTCTGCACAAATGAACCCCCTGGTGTGCCTATTGTACTCGGTGCACTCTCTCTCTGGGGACAATCTCGACGGATGTGCCCAAGTTGGCCACACCCATAACAAGTCTGCGGTTCCCTCCCCTGTGACGGCATCCATAAACACTAGGACTGCCTCTGCTGCGGGGAATCCACCTTACGATGTCCAGGCTATCCGCATCAAAAACATGTAACCTCCCTCTGCTCCGAGCCTCCCTGGAAGCTCGGGTCTCAACTAAAGCATTCTCCACCCTTGCTGCTGCCTCCACCAGCTCTGTGTACACACGAAATCCCATCACAGCCACTCGCTCCTTGATCGCCGGCCTCAAGCCCTGCTCAAACCTCATCGAAAGCAACTCGTCTGTGCACTCCACCTCCAGTGCAAAACAGGACAAGCTCGTAAACCTGGCCTCGTACTGCATGACGTCCATGGCCCCCTAGGTAAGAGAATAAAACTCCTCCGTACACAAGTCTCGCCGCGAAGCTGGAAAGTACTTCTCCAGAAATACTCTAGCAAAAGCTGCCCATGTGACCCCCACAGTGGTCTTGGCAAATCTCCACCACTGATGAGCATTACCCCTCAGTTGGAAAGTAGCAAAAGATACCCGCAACTCATCCTCCACGATCTGTAACGTGTCAAGGATCCGAGTCGTCAAATCCAACCACTCTGTCGCCATAAGAGGATCAGGATCTCCAGCAAAGGTAGGCGGATCCATACGCCTGAACTCCCACATAGCCACAGTAGCCCTCGCCTCAGGCACCCTCTCTCTACCAATCTCACCCCTAGCCAACTTCTAGATAGAACTCACCAGCACACACAACAACTCCGTCGCATCCATTGGTCCTAGGGGAGCATTGGCATCCCCAGCATTAGAGATAGGAATATCCCCTTGGCCAGCATGGCCACGGCCTCGACCACGGCCTCGCCTTCGTCTCGCAGACATCACGTCTATACAAAAAAGACAGAACATGAGATGCAGCACATAGCATTAAACCGTAAAGCATGCTAACATATAAGCACATAGGTCCTTGCTAAACAAACCCCACATACCGAGGAGAAAAAACAAGAATGACGCATCAATATGGATAACCTACTCAGATTCCCTGCTAGAAATCACGTCAGCAAAACACGTTTCTAACTTGGCTCCCAAGTTTGTTAATCCAAACGCCCAAAGGCAAGGCTATCACTCCTAAGATTCAACTCGCATACTCACAAATACACATCGTTCACATACACCTGCATGCTATCACGTTTATGTTATTAAAACATCTAAACACATGCAGTCAAGCATACGCAATCAACCTCACACGGGATACACCCTCTGCCCACGGCTCATAGGTATTCGAACCCAGAGCTCTGATACCAAGTTGTCACGTCTCAAACTCCGAGCCACGTGAAACACCCACATAAAATCAACCACAACACCCGGATAAACCCAACCCGAGAAGGCACTCTCAAAAAAAGGGCATACATGCATTGTATATAAACGCCAAACGGCAAAATTACACGACTCTAACGCCGAAAAACATGTTACAACATACATGTAACAAAACTAGCAAAAAGGAAGACTACACTCTTCCACCTCCTCCAGCACCTCCTGATCAACCTCCGTGACCGGTACCTGAGAAAAAAATCAAAATCTCACCCCGTGAGCCAAAGCTCAGCAGATACTAAACAGCACATGCAATATAAGATAAACATGCAAGGAAAATGTAGTGCAGTTTTGACTCTCTTTCAAGCCATTAAAATAGTTTGAAAATAGTTTTAGATCATTGCTCACCAGCGCCAGAAAATAACTTTCACATGCAATGGAAAAGCGAGGATAAAAACCATTTTTCAACTCATCAGAGCCCTGAAAACGATTCTAGTTCGACTCACGTAGGCCGTTAATACAGTATTTCGACTTCCGCAGGCCGATAATACAGTTTTAAGAAAATTAGTCTATCCATCCCAATATGTAGTACATGCAATCCATAAATCTTCTCGGACTTTCACCGACGGACCACTGCCCAATCTAGGCGTCTTCTTGGACTTTCATCGATGAGCCACCACCTAATCACAGCGTCTTCTCGGACTTTCACCGACGGGTCACTTTCACTGACAGGTCGCTACCCAATCACAACGTCTTCTCAAACTTTCACCGACAGGTTGCTACCCAATCCAATGCAATACACGCAACCCATGCAACGCGCACACACACACAAGTGCCTCGTCAGGACCTCATTTCAGCCGACAGAGCGCACACACATCCACACATGCACCCGTGCATCATCAACTAGAATTTTACATCTATTCCAGTCCATACATATATGCAAACCTAAATTAGGATTTAGTGCATAAAACCACGTACTAGCACTACGTGCCACAAACCCCGTCACATACTACACATGCGACCCACGCAACAATTGCAACCCATGCAGCATGCATTATATGCATTCATTCCTCATATTCCATATACCCATGCCTATAAAACTATAAGTTCTAAAGCATAAATCACGTTACACGTAACGATATCAAGCCATGTAATTCACTTACATAATCTATTCATAATAACCACAATTATAAATGCATAAAACTAGCTATAAACACACATAGCCATAAAATCTCAAACCGTGACATCACCCGTCGCAAAACCCGACATCCACTCACATGGATAACCAAGCCTAACCCAGAGGTCAACATCAAACCCCTCAAACTACGAGGTTATAAACACCACCTTTCTCCTCAAAAGAATCAAGGGCTCAAACACACTCCATACCCAACCACGATGTACCCAACAACCCACATCTCACACCCAAATCTCATCAAACATGTCATCTCCAAGGACGACACTCAAACACACGCCCGAGGCCACGACACGACCCCCGAAACCACCACACAACCAATCGAACCCCAAAAGAGATCCTAAGGTATTTGAATAAACTAATTCCCATAAATTAATCAATTGAATACCAAATAACACCAATTGAAAACCAGAACCCAATCACCGAACCACAACCCGAAGCCTCCAACTTCCATCCCATACCCTCGGATATATGCACACCCACGCCTAACACCAGGACCTCAAAGAAACACCCAATACCAGATTTCATCCATCGAAATCAACACAAACCCCTTTCTCAAGCCAAAACCTGATTTGAAACATAAAACGAGATTTCATACAGATTAAATCGGTAAAAACACCCACGATTACTCGTAGCACCCTTACAAGACATGAGAGTCTAGGATCCTACCTCGGAGAGCTAAAAGTTCGACGCCTCAAAAAACGCACTTTGTACAAATGAGAATCCGTCCTGATGAACACGAAGCCCTTGTCGCATAGATCACGGATCTGCAACTCGATCGCCAAAAGCTAAGCCCCAGGACCCCCGAAAGCTAGAGAGAAGGCAGAGAAAACGAGAGAGAAAGGAGATACGCTTGAAAAGATATTTGTTTGGCTCAAAAAGATATTTTGCAACTCTTATAGATTTTTGCGCCCAGGCACCACCGCTTGAGCGCGGTCCCCACCGCTCGAGCGGACCCCAACCGACTTAACCCTCTGCCAACACCCCGCTCGAGCGCACAACCACCACTCAAGCGGCCACCCACCAGCCCAACACTCTGGCATCACCCCGCTTGAGCGCTCTACCACCGCTTGAGCGGTCAAAACTGGAGCAAACCCAGACCGAAAGCCAAAACCAAACCTGCGCATGCATAACACGTATAACGCCTATACAAAACATCATGTTCTACCACAATTAAAACCATAACCAAAACATCTTGAAACATCGCAAAAATTAACACGGGTCAGGGTCTCACACTAGAACTTGGGAAGATATAGCCACTGCATTCATAAGTCAATATAGCTACAACGTCCAGCTGGATGTGACTACCCGAGAGCTAGAAACAACCCGTCAGAGAACCAAAAATCATTTGTTGATTTCTTGACCCGGTGGAGGGGCAAAGCCGCCAAGATGACGAACCGGCCCACTAAGAAAGAACGAGTGAGAATGGTGGTGAAAAATCTGCAGTTCCCTCTAAAACGTTACCTCATCACATAGCTACTCTCTACCTTTGAGCAACTATTTGACACTGGGGTGCAGATCGAAGACGCCATTCAGTCTAGATATATCAAGAAAACATAACCCAGTCAGAAACTAAGGAGGACCCTCCCTACAAACAATCAGAATCTGTTCATTGCTACCAACCTCGTGTCACGTTCGAACGAGGTAAATCTCTTGAACCCTTCTTCCTTTAACCAACAACCAAGCAACAATCAACAGACACAACAACGACTAAGGAGAGTCTTCACTCCCCTTAATATTTCACTATCCGCTACCCTAAATCGACTTGTAAAGAAAGGACTCATCAAGTTATTAGATCCCATGCCGGTGCCTGATCCCCTCCTCCCGAGAAACAATGCTTCGTAGTATTGCACTTATCACCTGGGCGACGGACATCTGACTGATAAGTGTATGAGATTGCGTCATGAGATCCAGGATCTCATCGATAACAAAGTGATCCCTCCGTCGTCTATCTCTCCAAAGATGAATGTCACGACTAATTCTCTGTCAAATCATGCCAAGCAGTCTGAGGTAAACTGCATAACTCTGGAATGGTCAGAAGATCCAAGCCAGTTAGGGGTGCACAAAAAAATCGGGTGAACGGGTAATCCGGTCCCGACCGTATGGTTCGGTCTGGTTATTTTTTATGACGGTACGGTTCTGATTAATATTTATCAAAAACTGTTATAAACGGTTCGGTTCCCGGTTCCTTTAAAAAAACAGTTTTAACCGGATAGAACCGGTGAAATAAAATAAAAACTAAAAAAATAAAATATTAAAAATAGTTGCTTGAAGCTTTAAAAGTAGTTTTTTAGTTGCTGGAATTATGTAACTAAATCTTAGTTGCTTGAAGCTTTAAAAATAGTTTTTTAGTTGCTTGGGAAATCTTAGTTGTTAGAATTATCATCTTAGTTGTTGAAAATTGGAATGTAAGTTGTTGGAATTATCTTAGTTGCTGGAATTGACAATAATTTTGGATAAAATCTTAGTTGCTAGAATGTATTACTTTTTTGTTGCTGAAATCTTAGTTGCTGGAAAGTATTTTTGCTGAAATTATCTTACGTTTTAAAAATAGTTTTTAAAAATAGTTTTTCCTTTTTTGTTGAAGTTTTAAAAATACTTTTTGTTTAAGTAATAACACCGTTCGAACCGTGACTGATCCGTTTTCACGGATCTGTTCCGGTCTGGTTCCGTTACTTAAACGGTTCGGACACGGTTCTAAAAAACTTGGAACCGTTGATAACGGTCCGATTCTTGGTTTCTTCGAGAACCGGTCCAATCCGGATCGTGTGCACCTCTAAGGCCAGTATATCTGCTCAGCGTATCTGTCACGCCCTCATGTTTTAGCTACCGAAGATCAGACAGCTTGTTCACTGATTATGAATGGAAATAGTTGGGATATGATGAAAGAGTGGAATGATGATGCTTGGGAAGGGTATCAGGCGACAATTCAAGCTAATCAACAGGAAGAAGGGGAACACAATGAGGAAGATGACTGGCTGTTGGATTATCCAGCACGGCCCTATGAATTTGGCCACGTGCTTGATGGCATTACTCTTTCCCAGCTTTTTGAGGAAGAAGTATATGTTGATGAGATGCAATCTTATTGGTTAGTGAGGGTTATGCTGAAATCAGATGGAGTTTAGTGGACTGACTTTTGGGTTGCTTGAGAACAACACGTGGAGTACATCGGAGAAGACATATGGGAAGAGGTCGATAACACATGGGCTATTGAGGATGATGAGAAAAGAAGAGGAAGAAGTAGTGGTCGGCGAGTTAGATGATCTGTGCACATTTAAAAGCTCTCTGTGCATAGATAAGGTAAGGCAAACCAACGATACAATGCCAGAATTATGGGATCCCGAGGAAGGCATAGATCATCTGATGAGGAGCGGGCAGCACTTTAAGCCGGCCCAATTGGAAAAAGGACATTCGAGCGGGAAGGGAAAAGAGAAGGAACGGGAAGAAAAGGACGATGCTGTGTTGAAGTAGCTAAAAAAGACACAGGCCAATGTCAGCATCTTTGGCTTATTGATGGCCTCACATAAACATAGACAAGCTGTGCTGAAGGTCCTAAACAAAGCCAATGTTTCGATAGATGTGAGCCCAGAGCAACTCGTTAGGCACATTCTGCCAACTGCAGAGCCAAAAGTCATTTCTTTTTCTGATAAGGATCTGCTAGCGAAAAGAAAGAATCATAACAAACCCCTACACATAACCGTTAAATGCCTGAAAAAGTGGGTTCCGGTGACTCTTATTGATAGTGGATCCGCATTAAATGTCTGTCTGCTTAGAGCAATAGTTTGCTTGGGACTAAAGCCGGAACATTTCACACCTAGTAATGAAGGAGTCCAGACCTACGATAACACGAGGAGAGATGTGCTGCGCCTGGTATCATTCGCATTATCAGTAGGGCCTCTGGAGACTTCAGTTGAGTTTCATATGGTTGACTTCAGTTGAGTTTCACACGAGGAGAGATGTGCTGCGCCTGGTATCCTCCTTTAATCTGTTGTTGGGCAAGCCTTGGCTGCACGACCCGAACGTCCAGGAAGTGCCATTTACTCTCCATCAAAAGCTGAAATTGATAAAGAATGGGATAGTGCTGACCATCCATGGTGAAGATAGTATTCGACCCCCGAGAGGAGAAGGCTCGACTCTCTTGGAGGTTCAGCATGGGGAGGGAGATGTGTCCTTGAGTGGGTTCCAATTTGATGAAACTTAGGTTGTGCAGATGCTTTTAAAGGAGGAGGAGAATTACATCAACCCGCGAGCGGTTACAATGATGCGGTAAATGTCTTACTTCCCAGGAATGTGGTTGGGTCGCAAACGGCAGAGTATTCCAGAACCTATCCAGGTATTGCTAGCTTCACGCCGTTTTGGTCTTGGGTACAAACCAACGGAAGAAGATTTGGAAGGGCCTAAAAGGGGACAGAAGGCTAAGCACTCAAAAACGCACAACGGTTACTTTGTTAAAGAATGAGAAGATTTCCCATACTACGGCTTTTCAGAGCCATTGATCGATGAAAAAACCAACCAGAAGTTATTAGGGCTGGAAATCTTCTTTGGCCATCAATTATCTAATATGGACGAAGATGAAATAGTGCAAGGAAAAGAGGAAGGAAAGAAGATTCAAGAGGAAGATTGGGCGGACAAGCTTGATGGTGTCGACATATGAGTGTTGTTCAACGAAAATATGGCTCAACTGCACATGACTGACCAAGACTGCTTCATGATGGGCTTCAACGCACCAACCAACCACACCAAACTCATTGTTGATGCGACTGCAAAAGAAGTGAAGAACTGGACCTTAGAGTTTGGTAATGTGCATGTTGTCTGTTTTGAGTCTGATTTTGAGTCAGAGTCAATGGTTAAGGGCACGTCTATTTGTGCACCTCCTCCTATTTATGCTTTCGACTTTGTAATCCCATCACCATTCAATGAAATGAACGAGATTTTCGGTTACTCTACTTTATTTGATTTATTTCATACGCTTTCTGATATTTTGAATTCAACAGGAATATCCCCGAAGAATTAAAATTTTTAATAAAAAGAGAAGAAGAAATACACACCCAGCCAATAATTGAAAAAACTTTGTCAATAAATCTGGGTAATGAAACTAACCCACAAATGTACAAATTGGTTCTTCTATATCCTTAGTTGAACGTGAATAATTAATAGCTTTATTAAAAGAATTCAAAGATGTATTTGCATGGTCTTACGAGTATATTCCCGAAATTGATCCCGACATTGTCCAACACCACATCCCCTTATACCCTGATGCTAAATCGGTCAAATAAAAATTAAGACGGATTCGGCCACAATGGGCTCTGAAGATCAAAGAAGAAGTTGCCAAACAAATCAATGCTGGATTCCTAATGGAAACCGAGTATCCGAAATGGGTAGCCAATACCTTGCCAGTGCCAAAGAAGGATGGTCGTATCCGAGTTGCGTAGATTTTTGAGATCTCAACAAGGCTAGCCCAAAGGATGACTTTCCATTGCCACACATCGATGTCTTGATAGACAGTATAGTGGAGCATGCCTTGTTGTCATTCATGGATGGCTTCTCCGGATATAACCAGATTCTAATGGATCCCGTAGATAGAGAGAAGACGACATTCACTACACCCTAGGACACCTATTGTTATTGTGTGTTGCCATTTGGTCTGAAGAATGTAGGGACAACCTATTAGAGGGCTGCCACTACTTTACTGCATAACATGATACATAAGGAGGTCGAAGTGTATGTGGATGATATAATAGTCAAGTCCAAGGATCGGGATGGCCACATCGTAGCACTGCGAAAGTTCTTTCAAAGAATTCGAAAGTACAAGATGCGAATCAACCCACAGAAGGGTGCCTTTGGGGTTACAGTCGAAAAGATGCTTGGGTTTATAATCACTCAACGAGGCATTGAAGTCGATCTTTCAAAGATCAAAGAAATTTTAGAAATGCCTCCTCCGAAGACCGAACGAGAAGTCAAAGGCTTCTTGGGTAAGATATAGTTCATCAGTCGATTCATCGCAAAATTGACAACTACTTGTGAGCCGCTCTTCCGTCTGCTGAAAAAAGGAGTCAAGTTTGAGTGAGATCAGAAACACCAAGACGCCTTCAATGTCGTGCATCACTACCTGCAAAATCCACATGTTCTGGCTCCTCTCAAACCTGATAGGCCACTGATCCTTTATTTGTCAGTGACTGATTCAGCTATACGATGTATGCTAGCACAAGAAGGTGAAACTAGAATCGAAAATGCAGTCTACTACTTAAGCAAGAAGATGACGGGGTCAAAAAAATGATCACACCACTGAAAAAGACATGCTGGGCTTTGATTTGGGCTTCACAAAAATTGAGGCATTACATGCTATCTTTCACGGTGAATATCATCTCTCGAGTGGACTCATTGAAATACATGTTCGAGAAGCTAGCCCTGACAGGAAGGTTGGCTCAATGGTTGCTGTTGTTATCAGAGTTTTATCTTAAGTATGTCACCCGAAAATCAATCAAGGATAGAGCAGTGGTAGAATTCCTTACCTACCAACTAGTTGAGGGACGTAAAGACACAAAGTTCCAGTTTCCTAATGAACAGCTGATGAAAGTCGAGGATGACAAGTGGACTCTATACTTTGATAGCGCATCCAACCAGTATGGCTATAGAATAAGAGTCCTTTTTGTCACTCCTGACGAATCACACGTCCCCTTATCTTTGAAGCTCAATTTTGAAGTTACCAACAATCAGGCTGAGTATGAAGCATGTTTAGCTGGATTAGAGGTAGCCCTGGAACTAGGGGCAAGGAAGTTAGAGGTTATCGGAGACTTAACACTGGTGGTTTCATAGGCAAGAGGAGAATGAAAGGTCAGGGACGTGACATTGATTCTCTACCATCAAGAGTTGGAGAAGATGATACCATGTTTTGAATCAGTAATCTTCACCCATATACCAAGACTGCAGAATAAGTTTGCCAACGCACTAGCCACTCTAGCATCCATGATTGACATCCCACTCAGGGTCAAAATGAGGCCACCGATGATTGAACAAAAGAGAAAGCCAACATACGAGACGACGGCCGCAATCGAGGAGAGCACCGACGGACTTCTGTGGTATTTTAACATCTAGAACTTTATGGAGAAAGGAGAATATTCCAAGTTTGCCAACAAAAAGGACAAAAGGGCAATACGACGATTATCCGCACAGTTTGTCGTTTGAAAGGGAAGACTATACAAACGAGGGCATTCTGAGGTTAATAAGCTGTGTATCAACACTGAAGAAGGCCAAGAGTTGATGAAAGAGATTTATGCAGGAGTTTGTGGGCCATACATGAGTGGAAACATGTTAGCCAAGAAAATCCTACGATAATGATACTTTTGGATGACAATGAAAATAGACTATATACAGTTCGTGCGAAGGTGTCATAAGTGTTAGATTCATGCAAACCTTATACACGTTCTCCCATCACAAATGTATAACCTGACGTCGCCATGACCGTTCTCAGTATGGGGCATCGATGTAATTGGCATGGTAACATCGAAGGCGTCAAATGGGCACGAGTTCATTTTGGTGGCCATTGATTACTTTACCAAGTGGGTGGAAGCAGCCTCCTACTCAGTATTGAAAGCCTTCCATGTTGCTAAGTTCATCAAGCAAAACATCATCTGCCGGTACAAGGTTTCGCATGAAGTTATCTCGGATAATGGCTCGCATTTTCAAGGAGAGATCTTGGATCTTTTTGAAGAATACCAGATAGTGGCCCATAAGTCCTCACCATATCGGTCGCAGACAAACGGGGTAGTCGAGGCAGCAAACAAAAACATCAAGAAGATCCAGCAAAAGATGATCAACTCACATATGGAGTGGTTGAAACATCATTTGCACTTTGGGGATATAGGACGTCAATCAGAACTTCAATGGGAGCTATGCCATACTCTTTAGTGTACAATATGGAAGCCGTGCTTCCCATTGAGGTGAAAATCCCTTCGCTAAGAGTAGTGGCCAAGGCCAGTATTTCAGAAGTAGAATGGCAGAGGAACCAGATGGAAGAGTTGCTCTTGTTTGACAAAAAAAGGGTACAGGCTCTCTTTTATGTACAAGGATTCCAAAGGAGGATAACTCGAGCATTTAATAAGAAGGTCAAGACTCGGGATCTCAGAGAAAGAGATCTGGTTCTTAAGGAAATCAGAGCTCCCATCTTCGACCCCAGAGGCAAGTTCAAGCCAAATTGGTCTGGGTCGTTTCTCATCAAAACCATCATGGCAGGTGGTGCAGTTATCATTATGGATTTGGATGGCAATATGTTCTCTACTCCAGTAAATCTCGACCAGCTCAAAGAGTACTATCATTGAGGTAAAAATAGAGATAAAATAAAAGCTCGCGAAGTTGAAAATCGAAAAGGCAACTCAGACAAAAATTAGAGCTACCCGAAAGACCGAAAACACGAAAAGAGCGACCTTGGTAAAAGTTAGGGCATCATAAAAGAAGAGTGTCAATACCCGAGTGCAGATCGAGGCCGAACTACGTTAAGACCTGATTTCACTTTCTTAGGATACGTAGGCAGCTTCTTTTAAGAAGTCCGGCCACATTCTCTATTTTTTTAACCATCTTTGAATCTGAGTAAGACCAATACAAATTTATTTCTGGATTTTTATAATAAAGTCATTTAATTGAACCAAAAAACTTTAGATAATTTTGAACCTTCTTTTTATTACTTTAGCTTCGAATTACAAAGTCTTGAAAATAAAAGGGAGGGCGCGCAAGTCCCAAACTCTACAAACAAAAATAAAAGGAAAGTTATGAAATCTTTAAAAAAAAGCAGGGTGCATCAAGTCTTTCTCCTCTTTATTGCTTGTTTTCCCTCTTCTTTGTCTTTTTTTTTTCCTATCCAGCATCAGCCATGTCCTGTACTCGGTAGAGAGCTCGAAATACTGTAGCTCTTGCATCTCCGTCCGTGAACGAGACGGCCAGACATCTTGATATAATGTTAGAAACGGGGCCCGCAGTGTAGATGAAAATAAATGGCCTCAAATACTGTGAAGGATGATTTGACTACGACCAAACTGCCGCATGATTATATAAGGATAATAAAAACTAGTCTGATGCAGACCAATCAGCAAAACGCTAGGGTGATCCATGGTAGTCAGAGTCATGGCAGGGATCTGCCACCAAGGGCACTGCCAGGTGATATCTTGGCGAGTCATAGAAGGGAGGTACTATTGCTAGGCTGCCTCGATGCTGCAAATCTGGTAGTAAGGGCGACAAAGCAAAGCTGCAGCATTGTGCCTATCAGTAGGTGATTTCTATACGAGATTCACTTTCTCTATCAGCCAAATCTGTAACAAAAGTTAGAACAGTCAGAGAAAAGCCTTGCAGTATGACAAAAGTCTGATGAAGTAAAAGATTTTGAGTTTACTTGAAGAAGTAAGAGACTGTCAGCAAGTGTAGTGGTCTCAGCACGATGGACAGTATCTAAACCCAGCAGTGTCTCGACTAAGACAAGTGGTACAAAGTCCTTACCCATCCATATTTGACTCGCAATGTCAACCAATGCGCAACTAACTCGCTCGTCAGAAGAAATGAGAAGATACTGGGCAAGAAGACAGAAACAAAAGGAATAACGTCGCCGCATCTGAAGATCAAGATCGCTGAGATCGCCGATAGGGCGAAACCTCTCAATAATCCACAGAATGTCAAGGCAGTCTTCAGATATCAAGAGAGAAGCCTCCATCTTGGATAAGCCACAGAGTTGCATCACTTGTTAACGAGAAGAAAGGAAGAAAGTAGGGACAATAACAGAACTCCACAGAATCAGGTCCAAAATAGAAGAAAATTCTTCCACAGTGGGGCATTGCTCTAAGCTAAACCGAAAGACGTGGGTCTGTGGGTCCCATAACTGAGCAGCAGCCTTCAATAATGGTCCATCAATCTTTATGGCCATCAAGGAAAACAAGGCGTTGATACCGAACGAGACAAAGTTTAGGTGTTCGATGTGGGAAAACTCTTTAATCCAAGCGAAAAGTGGACCATGGAAAGAAGCTATCTAAGTCGGCGTAACCGCAAATGGGGCCTCCAGAGATATATTTATAAGGCTTGAAAGGGAAGGAAATCAAAAAGTTAGAGAATAGTACAGTCAAAGTGGCGGCCGCCACCTCGGAGTGGGTGACTGCCAACATAAAAGTACACTGTATAGTGACGTCACTCTGTTGACTAAGCAACCGTCATGTGCCCTTTGAGGTTTGTGGCGACCACCATGTTGGAAAATGGCAGGCATGGGTGTGTTTGTAGTATCTGTAATCTGAGAAAGTTTTGAGACTCATATCATGAAGTTTGAGCAGTAGATGAAGAAAAACTATGCAAACATGGTATACATAAAGCGATAAGTGGCATGAAGGCCCAAAAATACAGTAAAAAGTGATAGAATGTATCAGAATGTAAACTGGGATACGCAGGTTCGTAAACCAGAATAAGTGTATCAGAATGAATCAAGTTGGGGCACGTAGGCCCAGAAAATCAAATGTATAAAATGTATCTGAAAAAAGGGGGTCTCTCTCAATCTCTCTCACTCTCGCCTCGAGCGGACTCAGTGGGAAGAAGGGCCACCCTCGTCGGAGCTGACGTCCTCGAAGAGCATCTCTAGGCCGTCACTATCATCGCTACCAGAGGAGAAGGACATGACTCTAGATCGGCTCCAAGCAGATGAAATAGATCCTCAAGAAGGATGCACTAGAGAAGAGGCACGGGACCCACGGCCTCGAGCAAGAACAGGAGCAGGAGGCTGAAGAAGAGTCTGTGGTGGTACCGTGCCAGTGGCATCTACTGGTGCCTGTAGAAAGAAGCAAAAGTAAGAATAAAATACAGAAGAGAATGATCAAATCACAGAGAAAGATACTCACCAGCAGAGGAATGAAAGGAACCCCAGTTGCACGCAAAGCAGCATCTTATTAGCAAATCAGCGTCCGCATGCCACTCACCACCAGCATGAGACGATCCAGCCAAGCCTGATCCGCCTGTCAAAAGGAATAGAGAACTAAGCAGAACAAATAAAGGAAAGACAGAAAAAGAAACAGTAAAAATAAGCAAACCTGAGCATACACCGGTCGAAACTCCGGAGCAGAAGGAACTGGGATAGGGATATCGAAAGGATACCTGGCAATAAGAGATGATACAGTTCAAGGTACCTCAACCGCCCCAGCTCCAGCACCTCTAGCAGTAGCAGCAGCTCTGGCACTAGCATCGGTAGCCTCTGATGCTCGCCTCCTCTTACCACCAGCTGTACGAGGTCCAAGTGGTCCCAGTAGATGTGCTCAGGCCTAAGCTGTGTAATCTCCCTCGTCCACAAGCAACTCTGAGGTGTGTGTCCCCACCATCTCCATGAGCATGTCCACACGGCCTAGGAGATCGGACTGGCGTATACAGGCTGGAGGGACCACCGGGATCTAGAAGTAGTTAAGGCCAAGTGACTGGCGGACTAACCTCTCTCTGAGGTAGTACTCTCAACCAAATGGACCCTCTAGCAAGATTCGCCTAGAAGTAATGTCCCGGCTGCACATCAAATCTGCGCCAGCCCGATCCTCCACTCCGTGCCAAACACCCCAATAGACCTGCAGTAATTCAAAGTACAGTGCAGCACAGAACAGTAATCAATGCAGTAAGCGATAAATAGTGAGCAGTAAATACGGTGTAGTGTGCAAGACACAGTGATCAGTATGAAGAATAGATTAGTCAATAGTACGGTGCAGTATAGTAAACAGTGCAGTGAATAGTATGATACGAAAAGAAATGAACAGTACAGTAAAAGGGATACCTGGTCGAGGGTCAGCCAGTCCAAAGATTCCCGGTATCTGTCAATGTCCTTCCCCCCAGCCTTCTTTCCCTTTAGGACTCCGGACCATCGAGCCGCACGGGGAATGACTGAGGGGTCAGCAGAAGAGTTCGTTGGGACATGAAGCCCAAGGAACTCGTAGGTCCAAAGCTGCAAGGAATAGATGTCAGCAGGCAAATAATGGATAATAAAGAACAAAAACGAATGGAAAATGTGCAGAAACTGAAGCATACCTCCCAGACCCTCCAGTATTCCATATGCTGAGCTCTTAGGGAAATCGGGTCAGAGTCTTTATGAAGCCGTAGAGTGTGGCGAGAGCGGCTCCTCCCCAATGAAAGGTGGCAACCCGGTCAAGGCGAGCCAGGGAACCCAAGTAACGCAGATGAATGGTATTCTCCTTGTTCGAGAACAAAGAGATACCAAACATGTACAGAACAAAGCCTCGGGTAACCCACTCGTTGTGGCGAGGCTCGATACACTAGAAATGGCAAAAAATGATCGAAGGACCAAGTGTATCTGACTCGATCCCAGTCCATCTGCACAGGTACAGCTCCGAGTAAGTACATCAAGGCGTCGACAGAACGAGCAATGGTGGGATCGAATGGAATAGGGGCACCATCGACTCTGATGCCAGTACTGAGAGCAAAGTCGAGAGGTGTCAAGGTGGCCTCGAATGTGGTAAAGTGAAAGGTGTTGGTGGTATCCCACAACCGCTCAGCAAGGGCTGTCATCCAGACCCGGTCATTGCTTGTCCTACCCAATAAGAGTATGAACCGAGCAAAGCCGGAGGCATCAATAATGGCCCGATTAGGAGCAAGAAGGGCATCATACAACTCCAACACATCTCCAGAACCAGAACCTCTGAAGCCTCGGACATGTGACCAACTTGAAAAGAAGAAGAAAAGCAGAAAATATATAAAGAGCAGACCAAGCAAGTGATATGCAGAAAATAATTGAAAGCAATAAAACCCTAGGGTTCGTGAGTGAATGACAACCCTTTGGTTCTCTCAAGCCCTAGAAGACTAGGAACCCTAAGCTCTGGTGAGTCAGGTAAATCTCTCAAACCCTAAAGATTAGGCACCCTAAGCCCTGGTGCGCCAAGCAAATCTCTCAAGCCCTAAAGATTAGGCACCCAAAGCCCTGGTACATCAGGCAAATCTCTTAAGTCCTTGTAAACCAGGTAAACCCAACACGTCCTAGTAGAAGACTAAGAATCTCAAGCCCTGGTGCGCTAGGCAAATCTTTCAAGCCCTAAAGATTAGACAACCTAAGCCCTGGTGAGCCAGGCAAATTTCTCAAGCCCTAAATATTAGGCACCCTAAGTCCTGATGAGCCAGGCAAATCTCTCAAGCCCTAAAGATTAGGCACACTAAGCCCTAGTGCGCCAGGCAAACCTTACACGTCCTAGTAGAAAACTAGGAACCCTAAGCCCTGGTGCGCCAGGCAAACCTTGCACGACAAGAAATCCTGAGCCCCGGCGCGCCAGGCAAATCTTGCACGTCCAAGTAGAAGACTAGGAACCCTATGTCCTAGTGCGCCAGGCAAATCTTTTTAACCCTAGGTTCGTGTGTGAGTGACGATCTTTTGATTTTTTAACGTCCTAGTAGAAGACTAGGAACCCTAAGTCCTGGTGTGCCAGGCAAATTTCTATCATTTTGTGTTAATTTTTTCCAAAAATCAAAAACAACAAAAATATAAAAATTCTCCCTTTGGAATTTTTGTTTTGCCCTTTTGTCCTAATTTTCTAAAATTTTGCCCTAATTTTCTAAGATTTTTTTAAAAAATTTTCTAATTTTCTAAGATTTTCTCATAATTTTCTAGAATTTTTCAAATTTTTTCCCTAATATTTTAAGATTTTTTGAAAATTTTCTAGGATTTTTTCAAAATTTTTCAAGATGTTCCGAAAATTTTCTAAGATTTTTCTTAAATTTTCTAGGATGTTCTAAAATTTTTTCTAATTTTCTAATTTTCTAATATTTTTCT
>JAUMHN010285081.1:0-18896 GCA_032360265.1 Heliamphora ciliata
TATTGTGTGTTTGTATTTTATATATATATATATATATATATATATATATATATATATATATATATATATTGTATGCTATGTGTGTGTATGTGAGAAAGAGAGAATAAAGAAGCTGTGTGTGCGTTTGTTTTAAATTTTTATGCTTTTCCATGCATGTGTGGGTAGATTGTTTGGTTGTTCATAATTAAATTATTTATAATACTAAAATAATTATAAAATGTGTTAAATATTGATTATTATTTAAAATAAAAAGCTAAAAATAATGTGTTAATTATTGAATTTTCATTATTTTAAACAAAATGCTAAAAATAATGACAACTAAATGAAGAATTCTAATTCTAAGCTAGTTTGATTTTAGAAGTTAAATAAATAGTTTAGTGTCACAACACTTTGTATTTAGATACACTTATATACACTTTAATATTTACCCTTCTTTTGTGACACTAATGGTTTTAAAATGATAATTTAGAAAAATAGGAAAATTTAAAACATGAGAATTTGATAATATTAGTTATGGTGAACTTCAAAAGAATTCTTAAAGAAGAAATAAATGTTATATAAATAAAAACTAGAAAATAAAATAATTACCCAAAAAAACTAGAAAATAAAAATAGACTAGATTAATACCACTATGAGAAATTCACTAAAATTAGTATTTCCATGTGTTTTTGTCTAGGTCTTGATGTTTTGGAACAACTTAATTGACTAGGTCGGCTAAGTTTGGTGAGTCTCATATGTCTTTGTTACTTGAGTTTTCCTATTATGTTTTGAATGCAAAGTATTATGTTTTCGCATAAAATAACGTTTTATGTTTTGAATGCAAAGTATTGTGTTTTCACATAAAATAACGTTTTTCGTACGACTTTTCTGTCATGGATATATATCTGTGAAAAATGTGAATATCATTGGTTTGAAAAAGACATGAATATCCTGAAGTTGTGTATATGATGATAGCTTGAATAGTGTTAGCCCGGTCGTTGGGGTGTTGAACAGCGAGGTGTATAAGGATGGGATCATGGTCAGGTGATTGTTGGTTACTTATGATATCATAACAAAAAGGGTTGTGGGGTCGCTCCCTACGTAATTCTGGCATAGCCATGAGCACATCATCGTATGTAGGGTTTAATGCCCGTAACCTAGTTATTAAAAATCTGCTAAGGAACAATGCCTGTTACTTGTTTATAAAAGCCTGCTAGGGCTTAATGCCTTTAATCTGTCTTTGAAAAATGATGATTTTAACAAGATAGTTTGATGAAATGTTTTCATATGATAAAATTGATATTCCATGACAAACCTGTAACTTTGATAAATGTGCACTCACACAAGCTTTGTGCTTATGAAATTAATATTGTGGCATTTCAAGATAAGGTGAATGCCAGACGATCAAAGAGAAGAAACTATCATTTTGTGTTATTAGTTGGGACACGTGTACCTGATTATATTTAGATGTAAATGTTTTGTACTCAGATCTTCTCCTGTAAAGTTAACATACTTCATGACACTAGTTTGTGTGAGACCCTGTACCATTTTATTTTTGATATATATAAATAATGATGTGTTTTCCTTCATGTTATATATCATCGATGCATTGTTTATGTTTTGGAGTTGTAGAACAGCATGCATAGTTGTGTTTTATGCCTTCTCAAACCTTGTTTAGGCTTGTTTGGTTGGCCTTAGAACAGAAATCCCGAGACAAAAAATAGTAGGTTGAGACCCTTGGGTTCGGTCGACTGGAGGGCTTAGTCTAGTCGACTGAACTAGGAGGTTCGGTCGACTGAACTGTGGCGGTTTATGTTTTTGAGGAACTTCAGTCGACTGAAGTGGCCTCTTCAGTCAACTGAACTGCCTTTTTGCCGAGCTTATATGTATTCAAGGGGCTGGAATGTTTGGAGAAAATCTTCTTTCTTCATTTCCTCTGCCTTCTCTCTACATATTTGACCTGCCCGAGCCTAGTTTTTAACGATCAGCTTGTGGATCCCTGCTATTCACGCTGCTAGCTTCGTGTTCAGCCGATCAGATTCCTGTTCCGACGTGGTTTGGATTTTGAGGTTTTGAGTTTCGACTCGTTGAGGTAGGATTCTAGACCCTACTACTATATTAGGGTGTTATATGTAATTGTATGCTTTTTCATCAGTAGAAAATGCATGAAATGTCATATTTATGTTTAAACCTTGGTTTTACGGGTAAAAATGCATGTTTTTTGCTTTTCTTGGTTTAATACATCGTATGACATGTGATTTTATGATTTTCAAAGGGTGTTCTTGAAAACGGTAAAAAATATTGGTTTTTGATAGAAATCTCAGCACTTAGTGTTTTGGAGGTTTGGAGGTCACCTTTGGGGTTGAGTCTCAGGTTTTGAAACGTTTAGTTGAAAACGGAGAAAAATATTTTAAAAATGTTTTGTTGATCTCCATGTTGATGGATGGATCTGTATATACATGTATAATGTATATTTTTGAAATATTTTTTTCGTAGTTGTGCTACGGTTCGATTTTTAGAAGATTCTCTAGATGTACCGGGATGACGAGTATTTTGCACGAATTGCCCTCGGTGAAAGTTCAGAAACGTGCGCAGAGTAGGTACCTTTGTTATCATTCGGGGTAGTTCCCGTAAAGAAGGTTGGTTAGGTGCTCTTATCCCTTGGGTTTTGGGCCCGTAAAGTTAGCATTTATGTCGTGGTGCTCCGTATAGAACTTGTGATTATCTATCCGGTCCCATGAGGCATGGGGTTTAGATAATGGACATGGATCTATAGTTGTTACCTCTTTCCCCTTGTGACGGAGTCGGTACATAGGACGTTATTCCTCTTTTTCCACGATGGTAAATTCCGTGAGGGAACAATATTTTTGGTTACTATTTTTCCTTAACTATGGTTGGTTATTTGCATGTGTTGCAATACCTGATTTGAAGGATGAAAACATGGGTTTTATGAAATAAAACCATTTTGGGAGACTAGTGTAGTCTGATGGGAAAACTTGTGGGTTTTGGATGGAAAACATTTTAGGTTTTGTAGTTGAGTTCACTCCCACTCTATATCATTGCATATTTCCTGTTTTACAGCTTTATTGTCTGTTTCTATTAGGCTTTGGCTCACGGGTGGGATTTTCTATACAAAACCTTTTCAGGTGATGACGTGGATGATGATCATGAGTAGCTCTGGTGGTGCCCGCAGTGGCAGAAGACTTTTTAGAGTTTTTCTTTTTGGTATGCCTGATCTTGAAGGCAGTTGTTGTACGCCATAAGGCGATATTCTGAATGCATGTTGGAACTGTATGTTTTTCCTTATGAGAGATGTATCTTTTTGGGTTTTCCCTTTATTTCAACAGATGGTTTTGATGATATAAAACTTTATTTTATTAAAACTGGTGTTTGGTGAATTTTCACGTGACCCCGGATTTTGGGGCGTGACAACTTGGTATCAGAGTTATGGGTTCGAATACCTAAGAGCCATGGGAAAAAGGGGCTTATCACCTGGTGAGGTTGATTGTGTATGCTTGCTTGCATATGTTTAAACGTTGGTATATAACGTGTTAAGAGATTTCTGAGCATGGTAGTTGTGTATATGTGGGTATGAAGGTTGAATCTCAGGATTGATAAGTCTTGCCTTAGGGCGTTTGGAATAACAAATTTGGAAGCCAAGTTAGAAATGCATTTGGCCGACGTGTTTTCTAGCATGGAATCTGAATAGGTTATCCAAATGGACGAGTCTGTCTTGTTAGTTCTCCTCGGTATGTGAGATGTGTTTGCATAACCTTACGTGGCTACGTGATAGCATGCTTATGTGCGTTACGAGTTTCTATTACGGAGTAACATGTTGTAGGAAAGCTTATCCTGTTTATATTGCTTCCTATAGAACTATGTCTACGTGGGGAGAGTGGTGACGGGGTCGTGGCCAAGGCCGTGGCTGAGGTTGTGCTTATGTTCAAGTTCCAGAGGAGGGAGACGTTCATGCCCCACAGGAATAAGTGGGTGGTGCTGACGTTGTCCAGGAGATGCTTGCCACTGTGCGAGCTCTGGCAGAAGTGACCAGGGCTAGTGTGTAGGTTCTTGAGCCAAGGGCTTCTATGGCTATGAGAAAGTTTCGGCGGTTGGATCCTCCAACCTTTGCTGGGGAGCCAGACCCCAAAGTTGCTACTGAGTGGTTGGAAGTGACCACGTCGATATTCGATACTCTGGATATCGAGGAGGATGCTTTGCGGGTAAAGTTGGCGCCGTTCCAACTGCGAGAAGATGCTAGAGAGTGGTAGAAGTTTTCTAAGACCACGATGGATGAGACGTGGGCTGCTTTCACTAGAGTCTTCTTGGAGAAGTATTTCTCGAGATCTTCGAGTGATACGTACCGAGAGGAGTTCCTTTCCCTTGTTCAGGGGAATCTATCTGTGGTCTAGTATGAGGTCAAGTTCGCAAATCTGTCGCAGTTCGCACCAGAGATGGTATCGATAGAGGAGTTGCGCACTCGGAGGTTTGAGAGAGGACTTCGACCTGCTATCAAGGATATGGTTACAGTTCTGGATGTGGAGGTGTACATCAAACTGGGGGAAGCAGCTATCCGAGTAGAGAACTCGTTGGAAGATAGCCGCAGGATTAGAGAGAGCGGGAGCCAATAGGGCAGTGGAGATGCACAGTTCCAGAGGCCCGGGAAAAAGTGCCAGAGGTCGTCTGGACCTAGTTCTCATGTTTCCAGATTGTATCAACCGTAGTCGTCTACACCTACACTTTTAGTGGCCTCGACAGGAAGGCCAGAGCAGAGAGGGTTGAATTGTTATCGATGTGGACAGCCGGGGCATCATTCATCTAAGTGCCCACAGATGGGCCAGGTCCAGAGTTCAGTGCCAAATCAGTCACAAGTGAGGGACCCACCAATATGCTTTGAGTGTGGTTAGTCCGGGCACATTCGCAGACACTGTCCCAGAGAGGGAAATGTCCAGGGTGTGACAGGAGCGTCAGTTGCTTCATTTGTACAGAAACGACAGGCTCCATAGCAGCCTAGGGCCCAGACATCTAGGTTTGCAGAGGGAGGTGCTTTAGCTCAGTCAGTGAGGAAGCCATCGACTCAGGGTTACGGTGGGAAGACTAGATTGTCACAGGCCAGGGCTTATGTTCTTGCTGATTGCAGTGCTTCCAAGGCACCCATTACATCTAATGCTGCTGTTACACCAGCCATGATTAGACGTACTTTTCTAGTCTTTAGATCATGGGCCACTGTTCTTATCGACACTGGAGCATCACATTTATTTATATCATCTGCTTTTTCTTCTGCTTTGGGGTTGGACATGGACTGGTTGGGTGGTACTATGAGCGTAGAGACCCCAATCAGTGGGAATGTGACATTGAGTCTTGTTTGTAGATCCTATGTGTTGGAAGTCGCCGATCGTTGTTTAGAGTTTGACTTTTTTATTCTAAACATGACTACGTTTCATGTCATCCTAGGAATGGACTGGCTGACTACCTACCGTGCCTTTATAGATTGTGAGCGATGGAGAGTGTCGATCTGTACGTCGGAGGGTGATTGTTTTTACTTTATGGGTGATCGGGATGAGGGCTTGGTGTCTATGCCCGGTGCTTCTTGGGTTCGAGGGGACTTGAGTTCTCTCTTTTCTGCGCTCAGGTTGGATGAGCCGGTTGGAGTTCGAGGAGTGCTACCCCATGTGATGTGCGCTTATTCGGATGTCTTTCCTAATGATTTAGTTGAGATACCGCCGAGCCGAGATGTGGATTTCTCTATTGATCTTGTTCTAGAAGCTGCTTCTATCTCTATGCCATCATATCGCTTTGCACCGGCTGAGTTGAGAGAACTCAAGGTGCAGTTGCAAGAGTTGCTAGACAAGGGGTTTGTGCGGCCGAGTACGTCACCTTGGGTAGCTCCAGCTTTGTTCGCGAAGAAGAAGGATGGTTCATTGAGATTGTGTATAGATTACAGGAAGTTTAACCAGGTAATGGTGAAGAATAAGTATCCGATGCTGAGGATCGACGACTTGTTTGATCAGTTGAGGGGATCTCGCTACTTTTCGAAGATTGACTTGAGGTTGGGGTATCATTAGCTGAGGATTAGAGACGAGGACATAGCGAACACCACCCTTCGGACTCGCTATGGTCACTACGAGTTTCTGGTTATGCCGTTCGGTCTGATGAACACTCCAACTACATTTATGGTTTTGATGAACTGTATCTTCCACCCATATCTGGACAGTTTTTTGATCGTGTTCGTGGATGATATTATGGTTTATTCGCCCACGAGGAAGATACATGAGGAGCATCTCCATGTTGTTTTGCAGCTTCAAAGAGAACATCGCTTGTATGCGAAGTTCGAGAAGTACGAGTTCTGAATGACCAAGGTGAGATTCCTTGGACACGTGGTGTCGAAGGATGGGGTATCAGTGGACTCGACGAAGACTGATGCAGTGACGGATTGGCAGCAACCGAAGAACGTTTTTGAGATCCACAGTTTTTTGGGTCTAGCGGGTTATTATCGGTGGTTTGTGAAGGACTTCTGTAGGCTTGCAGCACCGATGACGCGTTTAACGCAGAAAGGAGTTACGTTTGTGTGGAGCGAGTCTTGTGAGTCAGCTTTCTAGGAGCGGAAGAGGAGATTGACCAGTGCGTTTGTGTTGATTATTCCAGAGCGAGGTTTGGGTTACACCGTGTATTGTAACTCATCACATGAGGGTTTGGGTTGCGTTTTGATGCAGGAAGGCAAGGTTATGGCTTATGGATCCCAACAGTTGAAGATGCATGAGAGAAACTACCCGACACATGATCTGGAGTTGGCAGCCGTGGTCTTTGCCTTGAAGACATGGCGTCACTATCTTTACGGTGAGCATTTCGAGGTTTTCTCTGATCACAAGAGTCTAAAGTGCTTTTTTTGCAGAAGGACTTGAATCTTCACCAACGAAGATGGATGGAGTTGTTGGAGGACTACGACTTCGATTTACAGTACCATCCGGGTAAGGTAAATGTTGTAACTGATGCGCTTAGCAGGAGATCTCATAGTTCGTTAGCTTCTGTGGCTAGACGAGAGTGGGATATGCTTGGGGATATTGGGGAGTTTGATTTGTGTCTCAGGGAGACAAGGAAAGGTGCGACTTTTTATTCAGTAGCTTCACAGCCCGCATTGGTTGCACGCGTGTTGGAGATTTAGTGGACCGATCAGGAGGCTCAGATGATTCGGGACCGCATTGCTAGTGGAAAGGACACAGCAGGATGGACGGCGGGTTCAAATCAGAGTTTGAGGCTGACAGGGTGACTATTTGAACCAGAGTCGTGTCGTGCTGAGGTGCTATATGAGTTTCATCACTCACGTCTTGCGGTGCATCCGGGAGGGACGAAGATGTATCATGACTTACATCGTCAGTTCTGGTGGACGAAAATGAAGAAAGATGTGATCCGATTTGTTTCTCGATGCTTTACTTGTCAGCAAGTAAAGGTGAAACACCAAAGAGCAGCAGGCATGTTGCAGCCGTTGTCTATATCTGAGTGGAAGTAGGAGAATATCATGATGGATTTCGTATCAGGATGTCTGCGATTACCGGTGGAATATGATGCTATTTGGGTTGTGGTTGATAGGTTGACGAAGTCTGTGCACTTTCTCCCTATCCGAGTGAGAGATCCAATGGACAGATTGAGTAGATTATACATTCGAGTGATAGTCCGACTACATTGAGTACCTGTGACTATCATTTCTGATCGAGACCCGCGCTTTATATTGCGCTTTTGGCAGAGTCTTCAGGTGACTTTGGGGACGAGCTTGACTTTTAGTACAGCTTTTCATCCTCAGACCGACGGTCAGTGTGAGAGGACCATCCAGATTTTGGAGGATATGTTGAGAGCTTGTGTGCTTGATTTTCGGGGTTCTTAGGAGGATCATCTATCGTTCGCAGAGTTTGCATAGAACAACAGTTACCAGTCCAGTATTGAAATGGCACCATATGAGGCTCTGTATGGTAGACTGTGTAGGTCGCCTATTTGTTGGACAGAGGTGGGTGAGACCAGTGTTTTGGGACCCGACTTAGTACAGGAGATGACGGAGCAGATTGCCGTGATTCGTTAGCGTCTGGTGACAGCTCAGAGCTGCCAGAAGAGTTATGCAGATCAGAGGAGGAGACATTTGGAGTTTGCAGTGGGAGATCACGTGTTTCTGAAGGTCTCGCAACGTAGAGGGTTGATGAGATTTGGTCATCGCGGGAAGCTATCACCACGTTTTATTGGACCCTTCGAGATCCTGGAGAGGATTGGGGTGGTAGCATACCATTTGGCCTTGCCACCTTAGTTAGCATCTGTGCACAACGTCTTTCACGTTTCGATGCTTCGGAGGTATGAGCCTGATCCTTCACATGTGTTAGATTGGGCTGAGTTGCGAGTTGATGAGGATGTCACGTATGAGGAACGCTCGGTGAGAATTCTGGATACAAAGGAGCAAGTGTTGCGGGGGAGAACAATTGTGTATGTCAAAGTTCAGTGGCTTCATCACGGGGTTGAGAAAGCGACTTGGGAGCTTGAGTTTAGGATGCGTGCTAGATACCCGGACCTGTTTACCTCGTGACCTTGTAGAGAATTTATGGGGCAAAATTCTTGAAGGGGGAAGAGTTGTGAGATCCTGTACCGTTTTCTTTTTTATATATATAAATGATGACGTGTTTTTCTTCATGTTATATATCATCGATGCATGGTTTATGTTTTGGAGTTGTAGAACAGTATGTCTAGTTGTGTTTTACGACTTCTTGGACCATGTTTAGGCTTGTTTAATTGGCCTTAGAACATAAATCCCGAGACCAAAAATAGTAGGTTGAGACCCTTGGGTTCGGTCGACTGGAGGGCTTGGTCCAGTCGACTGAACTAGTTTTCTTGAGTTCGATCGACTGAACTGTGGCGGTTCACATTTTTCGAGGAGCTTCAGTCGACTGAACTGGCTTTTTGCCGAGCCTATATGTATTCTAGGGGCTGGAATTTTTGGAGAAAATTTTCTTTCTTCATTTCCTCTGCCTTCTCTCTACAGATTTGACCTGCTCGAGCCTAGTTTCGGACGATCAGCTTGTGGATCCCTGCTATTCACGCTGCTAGCTTCGTGTTCGGCCGATCAGATTCCTGTTCCAATGTGGTTCAGATTTTGAGGCTTTCAGTTTCGACTCGCTAAGGTAGGACTCTAGACCCTACTGCTGTATTACGGTGCTATATGTAATTGTATGCTTTTTTTATCAGTAGAAAATGCATAAAATGTCATATTTATGTTTAAACCTTTGTTTTACGGGTAAAAATGCATGTTTTTCGCTTTTCTTGGTTTAATAGATCGTATGACATGTTGTTTTATGGTTTTCAAATGGTGTTCTTGAAAACGGTGGAAAATGTTGATTTTTGATAGAAATCTCAACACTTAGTGTTTTGGAGGTTTAGAGCTCACCTTTGGGGTTAAGTCTCAAATTTTGAAACGTTTTGTTGAAAACAAGGAAAAACATTTTGAAAATATTTTGTTAATCTCCATGTTGATGGATGGATCTGTATATACATGTATAATGTATATTTGTGAAATATTTTTTTTGTAGTTGAGCTACGGTTCGATTTTTAGAAGATTCTCTAGATGTACCGGGATGATGGGTATTTGGCCTGAGTTCCCATCGGTTGAAGTCTGAAAACGTGCGCAGAGTAGGTACCTTTGTTATCCTTCAGGGTAGTTCCCGTAAAGAAGGTCAGTTGGGTGCTCTTGTCCCTTGGGTTTTGCGCTTGTAAAGTTAGCATTTACGTCGTCGTGCTCCGTATAAAACTTGTGATTATCTATCCGGTCCCATGAGGCATGGGGTTTAGATAATGGACATGGATCTATAGTTGTTACCTCTGTCCCCTTGTGACGGAGTCAGTACATAGGACGCTATTCTTCTTTTTCCACGATGGTACATTCCGTGAGGGAACAATGCTTTTGGTTACTGGTTTTTCTTAACTATGGTTGGTTATTTGCATGGTTGGTTATTTGCATGTGTTGCAACACCTGGTTTGAAGGATGAAAACATGGGTTTTATGAAATAAAACCATTTTGGGAGACTAGTGTAGTCTGATGGGAAAACTTGTGGGTTTTGGATGGAAAACCTTTTGGGTTTTGTGGTTGAGTTCGCTCCCACTCTATATGATTGCATATTTCCTGGTTTATAGCTTTATTGTCTGTTTCTATTGGGTTTCGGCTCACAGGTGGAATTTTCTGTACAAAACCTTTTCAGGTGATGATGATCATGAGTAGCTCTGGTGGTGCCTGTGGTGGCGGAAGACTTTTTAGAGTTTTTCTTTTTGGTATGCCAGATCCTGAAGGCAGTTGTTGTACGCCATAAGGCGATATTCTGTATTCATATTAGAACTGTATGTTTTTTCCTTATGATAGATGTATCTTTTTGGATTTTCCCTTTATTTCAACATATGGTTTTGATAATATAAAACTCTGTTTTATTAAAACTGGTGTTTGGTGGATTTTCACGTGACCCCGAATTTTGGGGCGTGACAGTTTTGCTCTGGGTATGTTTGTAAATTCTTGTTTTTGCTAAACGTTTTCCAAATAATTTTTTGAAAATCCTTAAACGGTTTGAAAAGTAGGTCTCTGATGAGTTTGACTCACTGGCCGGCCACGAATACCATTTATAAAAAATGGGACGTGACACCTTGGGCAGGTGTAATTTCAGCATTGCAGTATTTGGGAGACTAAAAAGCTAATTTAGTAATTAATTTGGGTTTTAATTTGTATTTTGTACATTTTTGTGAATATAAATGCATAAAATATTAATTTTATATACCTTTTTGGTATCTAAATCTACTAAAACCTATTATATTAATATATTTATAATTAATTTAGTCTTCTCATGATTTATTATAATTTTGATAGCAATTAAATAAATAAGTGTAGGCTTTAAAGCTAAATTATGCTAGTTTGACTAGAATTGGCTTTTTGGACTTATTTATTGTATAAAGATTTTAAATATTTATTTGTTTACCTTTGTTGACCTACGTTATTATATTACTATATATATTACATGTATAAAAAGTATTGGGTCAAAATAATGATTAATTTATATATTTTTTGTCTCATTTTTAAGCTTAAAAAGGCAAAAAATAATTTTTTGGGCACATTCTCCTTGGTGACCAGGCTTGCAAGGGCAATTTGGTCATTTTTGTCGTTATTTTATATTTCATTAATTAATTGTATATAAATATCTAATTTTAGGTGCCTATGCGTCAAATTTTAAATTTTTAGGACTTTTTACTATACTAAGGGTAAAATGGTCATTTTACCTTAACTATGGGAATTTTTCTTTTTAATTTAATATTTTATATTATTTACTTAATTCAAGCTGCTCCGAGACTTTTTTGAGTGCTAGGATTTTACCTCTGAGTACTTGGTATCTTTTAGAGTTTTCGGGTTAAAATTAGGGTTTCGGGTTACTTTCGATTATTGGGTTAATTAGGGTTTCCCTTGTTCATGTAGTGACTTAGGTTTTCATTATCTATCCATCGCTAATACTAGGATTTTCAAGCTAGGTTGTTACAATCTACCCCCCTATAACAAATTTCGCCTTCGAAATTTCATATCGTACCTCAATCTGCGAACAATTGGGGATGACTTGCTCTCATAGCTTCTTGCCGCTCCCATGTTGACCCTTCAATCCCGTTGTGCCTCCAAAGAACTCGAACGAGCGAAATGGTCTTGCCTCGAAGAATCTTGTCTCGCTGGTCGATAATCCTAACCGGTTGTTCTTCAAACGTGATATCTTCATCAACATGGAGTTCCTTCCAATCCAGGATGTGGGTAGGGTCAGGTTCATACTTCCTCATAATCGATACATGGAAAACGTTATGAATGTTGGTGAGTTGAGGCGGTAAAGCCAGATAATATACCACTTCCCCGACTTTAGCTTGAATCTCGTATGGTCCAATATATTTTGGAGTTAGCTTCCCTTTTGACCAAAGCATATCACCCCTCTTCATGGTTGAATCTTCAGGAATACATGATGTCCTACTTCGAATCGTTGCAGCTTTTGTCATTGATTTGCATAGCTCTTCTATCGGCTTTGTGCGGTGGCTATCCGTTGCTGAATGAGTTGGATCTTCTTGATGGCCTCTTGCACTATGTCCAGTCCAAGAAGTGCATTTTCTCCTGCTTCAGTCCAAGAAATCAGCGAATGGCACGGTCTTCCGTAGAGGTCTTCATATGACGGCATGCCAATGCTGGATTGATAGCTGTTGTTGTAAGTAAACTCGATCATTGGCAAGTGTTTCTCCCAGTGTCCCTTGAAGTCCATGACACAGGCTCGAAGCATGTCTTCTACTATCTGAATTGTACGTTCAGAGTGCCCATCAGTCTGCGGGTGAAAGGCGGTGCTGAAGCAAAGCTCCGTTCCTAAGGCGGTTTGCAAACTCTACTAGAATCGTAAGGTGAAACGTGGATCTCGATCTAACACAATGGATAGAGGAATTCCATGAAAATGTACGATTTCTCGAATGTACTTCTGACTTAGGGTCTCCAGCTTCTCAGAAGTTCGAACCGGTAGGAAGTGTGCTAATTTGGTGAGGTGATCTATGATTACCCAAATAGAGTCGTGTCCTACTTGCGATCTTGGTAGTCTAGAGACAAAATCCATGGTGACGTAGTCCCATTTCCACTAAGGTATCTCTAGGGGCAGGAGGGTTCCTCCTGGTCTTTGGTGCTCGGCTTTCACTTGCTGACAGGTAAGGCATTTGGCCACAAAACTTGCTACATCTGATTTTAGGTGTCCATGGGTAAAATTTTAAATTTTTAGAACTTTTTGTTATACTGGGGGTAAAATGGTTATTTTACCTTAACTACGGAAATTTTTAATTTTTAATTTAATATTTTATATTTACTTAATTTAATCTGCTCTAAGACTTTTCTGAGTGCTAGGGTTTTGCCTCTGAGTATTTGGTCTCTTTTAGGATTTCTAGGTCAAAATTAAGGTTTTGAGTTACTTTGGGTTTTCGGGCTAATTAGGGTTTTCCTTATTCATACAACGACTTAGGTTCTCATTATCTATCTGTCGCTAATACTAGGGTTTTCAAGCCAGGTTGTTACACCAAAACTTTTTATACAAGTAATATACATACTAATATAATATTATAGACTAATAAAGGCAAACAAATTATTATTAAAATTCTTACACACTTAAATAAGTCAAAAAGTTACATCTAGTCAAAGTAGTTTAATTACCTACATTTAAACAATTAATTGTTTTTAACATTTTTATAAACTATAATAATAATAGTAATAATAACACTAAAATAATTTATTTTAGTAAACAAGAAGACCAAAAAAATATATTAAATCAATTTTAAAATACTTTCTTGGATAATATAGTGCCAAAATACCGCTAAATAAGCACTTAAAGCAAAATTTGAGCACAAAAATCAATCAAATAGCCTCTTGGCCAAAATTCCACCCGATGTTCTGAAAATTTATAATTTCAAATTTCTTAAATATTCCACCACCTTGCATACAACCAATAAAAAATCAAAAAAATTTAAAATTCTTACACAAGGTACTTATTAGGCTCCACTAAGTTATGTCTATAAAAACACACCCTTAGCCCTTCTTTTCTTCTTCATATTTTTGTGGAGAGAGAGGAGAGAGACAAGATTTGGGAGCTGTAAGTGTTCTTCAAAACTTGGAAGAAAAAGAAGAAGAAAGAAGAAGAAGAAGAAGGAGGATCCAAGAATAGGAGGTCTTTGGAGACCAAGAAAATACCAAAACCAAGTCCTCCAGCCATCCTCCACTCTTAGGTCTTCAAATAAGGTAAGTAAAACCTCTAAAATTTCTGTCCAATAACAACCTAAAACTCCTCTCAACTCATCTCTTAAAATACAACCAAGAACAAGAACCAAAAATGGGTAAAAAGGCGTTGTGAGGCAAGAATAGGGGCTGTTTATGTGTAAACTAGTGTGGTATGTGTTCGCGTGTACTTGTTTTTGAGTTTTATTACTCGAATAGGCTCTGAAACTTTGGTATGTATGAATATATGACATGCATGCAAAGAAAATACATTAAAATTAAACATAACATGAGCTAAGTTATTGAAACCCTAAATAACCTGATTTTCTGAGCATACTAGCTTTCTGTTATGAACTTTGAACTATCATAACTAATTCTAAAAAAATGATCTAAATGTAATTTTTATGTTCATACCTATGTTTTTAAGTCCTCTTTCATACAAAATTTGTTTGAAGTGATTTCGTTGGGCAGAACTCCAGATATACCATTTTTATCAAAGAGTGTTAGATTTTGACTAATCTGAGTTGCAAACCTAAACACTCTAAGTTGGAATGAGAACCGAGATTAGGTCAAAACATAAAACTTGTAGATAACACATTTATCTTGTTTTCCACCAAATAGGAGCCAAATATATAAAGTTTTGATAGGTCAAAACCCTTTCCAAAGTCACTGTTGTGATTTAGTGACTAATAGAGGTCTCTATCACACATTTTTGTGGGACCAAAAACTTATGTTTTTAATGATCAAATCCAAAAGTGTTTTTCAAGAAAACTGTAGCTAACATATTAAACTAGATGCTGAGAAAAAAGAAGCCCAAAATACCCTCGGATACACCTCCAAAGGCCTTGTGCCTTATCAGCTGAAAACTGGTACTGCTGAACCTTTTTATGTTGGCTGGACCCATTTTGTAAAATGGCCAAAATAATCAACTTTTCCAAACAACTAGCCTTAGCACAAAACATGAAACGTGTAGGGGTCACCTTGAACTAAAACTTTCCCAAAAATCCGACCCATAGTCCTAGAATTAATGGCCCAAAACCGTATCTAACAGAGACCTAAATTCTGCACTTTTCTCTGCAAAGTGCTGAATGATTTTCTCTTAATTAAAATCAATGACCCTTTTACCCTAGGATTTGACCTTAGTGTTAAACATGAAAGTTGTAGAAAATATTTTTATTTAATTGGTGTTCAAAAATTAAAAATTAAATCCATGTCTACGTACTTTAAAACACTGTTATAACGTTAAAATTGGCGTTTGAACAATTACCCAAATTTGGCTAAGTATATGAGTAGCGTGTCACTTTGTGGAACTTGAATATATGGATTTTAAATGATTTATGCGAGTGATTGGTGTATGAAATTAAAAACTTGATGATTAAAAATCATGCCGATAGATTAGATCCATATCACATAAATTATAGCTTATGCTTCGTATACTTGTACTCTATGCTTTAGTGAGTTGTACCTTGTGCTATATCATGTTTATATGCCATGCTGTAATTAGTTGTACATGAGAAACATATTGCATACCATGAGCATTGCTACACTTGCATCTTGATTAATCAGAGTCTCTTTTGTACCTATCATTGTGGGTTAGGTTATGTAGAAATCATTCTTTTGTGATCTTGAACCTAGGGCGTCCCTGGTTGCCAATTTTTACATTGATTTGGGAGGTTGTTATTATAAAAAGGGGTTTGTTATGAAAGGAGTGAGGCACCATGGATTTGTCACTAGCCTTTTTACTTTTGATAATTTAGACTTTGGGTTGACGCCAAACGAGTATTCTTGTTCTTAAGGTGGGTTTTATGCGCAAATTATTGGCCAGAGAATTTAGAATAAGGATGGAGGAATTGGAATAATGTCATGATTAGTGAGTCCTAGTTTATGGGGATGTTGACAATGGGCCATATACGTCTTGAGCCGTGTTACGCCTTGAGCTGAACAGCCGTTATACGCCACTGTGATCGAGAACGCTGATGTACGGGAACCTAACGTACGGGAACGTAGTGGTACCATTCGGGTTATTATATTGATATGTTGACTTTGAGCCATGTATGTCTTGAGCCATGTTACGTTCTGAGCTGTATCACGTCTTGAGCTGAATAGCCACTATATGCCGCTATGATCAGGAACGCTAATGTATGGGAACATAATGGTGCCATTCGGATTATCGTGTTGGGTATGATCGACTTTGGGTCATATATGTCCTGAGCCGTGTTACGTCATGAATCGTGTCACGTCTTGAGCCGAACGTCCGCTATACGCTGTCGTGATCAGGAACGTTGGTGTACGAGAGCCTAACATATGGGAACGTAATGCTGTCACTCAAAATTAGATTTGTTGATTTATAATCGGGTTGGGCAAACACATTTGCATTGCATTCTTCATTACCTGCATAATTTGTTATCTAATGCTTACTTATCTACTGTATTTACATCTTTGCTTGTCTCCTTGATTTATAAATTCTTTAAGTGTTGTATGAAATGCATTGTCGTGAGTTTATGCCGTGAGATTGGTTAGAGAGTTTGGAGAGTTTTTTCTGGGCTTTGGCTCATAGCATTCGTGCCACAAGTGAGGAGAACGAGTTCTTGGAGGAAGTTGCCCCCGAAAAAGAAGATAGTTTTGAAGAATAGGGCGAGTGCCAGGAACCAATCGACCTCGACAACGCAGTTTGAAGAATTTAAATTTTCTCCCTTTTTGTTCTTTTATTCAGTTTCCATGAGCGTATTGTAATTTTTATTAAATTCTCTGGTAAAACTGTAATCGCTATGTACTTATGAACAGTTCAGAACTCTTAATGATGCAATATTTATATGTAAATATAAATGAATGGTTAGAATATTTCCCTTGTCTATACTTATGTATGTCCTGACATACCCGAAGAATGGGGTGTCACAAATTTAAAACAAGCTTTTCCATTGATCCTGCTACTTAAAACATCATTACAAAGGGGGAATTTCAACTTAAGGGTTTAGGCCAAACTTCTGACAGAAGCTGCCTACATATCCTAAAGAAAGGGAATCAGGCCATAACGTAGTTCGAGGTTCTAGTTACTCTCGAGTATTGACGCTCTCTGTTTGCGAGCTTCCCTTTAGGGATAGAATCTTTTGAGCTAGTCTGAGTTGATGAGTGTAGAGAAAACATTTCCATCCAGATCCATAAGGATGGCAGCGCCTCCTGATATCAAGGTCTTGATGAGATAGGGTCCGGCCCAATTAGGTTTGAACTTGCCACTTGGAACAAAGATGGGAGCTCTAATCTCTTTGAGGAGTAAGTCACCTTCCTTCGAGTTTCGAGACTTACCCTTCTTATTAGATGCCTGAGTTATCCTTCTCTAATATCCTTGAACATGAAACAGGGCTCTAAGCCTCCTTTCGTCAAACAGAAGCAACTCTTCGAACCTATCCCTCTGCCATTACGACTCAGGGATATCACTTTCAACTATTATTCTTAGAGATGGGATTTCCAATTCTATCGGTAGAACTGCTTCCATTCTATAAACCAAAGCATAGGGCGTTGCTCCAGTAGAAGTTTTGATCGTTATCCATTACCCCTAATGCCCAAATAGTAACCTTTTTGGCCAATCCTTGCTCCTCTCTATCATTTTCTATAGGATCTTCTTCACATTCTTATTTGCAGCTTCCACAGCTCCATTGGTTTGCGGTCTATACGGTGAAAAATTTTAGCTGACAATTTGATACTCTTCCAAAAGGTCTAAAACTTCTTCTTGAAAGTGGGAGCCGTTGTAAAAAATTATCTCATGTGGAACTCCGTATCGACAGATGAGGTTTTCCTTGATGAATCTACTCAGGAGGCGTTTGAGACTGAGTAAAAGGCAGCTTCGACACACTTCGTAAAGTAATCAATTGCCACGAGAATAAACTCATGACCATTCGATGCCTTGGGTGCAACCTTCCCTATTACGTCGATTCCCTAAACTAAGAATGGTCAGGGCGAGGTCATGTTATAAAGCTAAGACAGCGGTGCATGCATGAGGTTCGCATAGATCTTGAATTTTTGACAACTTCGGATGAACTGGTGGCAGTCCATTTCCATAGTTATCTAGAAATGTCCTTAGCTCAGGATCTTCTTAGCCAGCATCATCCCACTCATGTGAGGTCCGCAATCTCCTCTATGAATTTCTCTCATCAACTCGCGTCCCTATTTCGTGTCGACATAAAGCTTATTGACTCCTAAATATCTTCTTTTGTACAGTTTTCCTCCATAGATCACAAACTGTGCGGTGAGTCTTCTAATAGCTCTCTGGTCCTTTTTACTGGCTCGGCTCAGATATTCTCCCTTCTCGATGAAATTCTAAACGTCGTCACACCATGCTAGTTTGTCATTGGATTCTTGGGTAGCGGCGATGTGGCAGATCGCAGGTGCTTCCTTTTGTTGAATCTCCAAAGGCCTCATCCTTATCCCAGGTGCTATTTGTTGGAGGCAATACTGCCAAGATCATTGTTTTTGTAAAATAATTTTCGGTAAAAAATAAACTAGACGGGTTAACGCCGAAACGGGCTCCAGATAAAAATTTTGATGTCGAACGATCAAAAATAAATCCGTGTAACCAAAGTTAATTTAGAAGAATACCACTTGTCGATCTAATCTTCAACTACGACTTGATTCCGAGTTGAAACTCCTATCAGATCTTCTACTGTATTCCCTTACACGATCCTCGTAGTGTGGGCTACAACCCTCCAAGAACTCGTACCGGTAGAACCCCGATATATTTAAGTCTTGAAAGAAAAAAATAATATCATATATGATATATGAGATATGAACTATCCATGTCAAACTGGTTCAACTTACCCCGCGTATATAGAGGGCTACAATATGGACCTGGGGAGTAATTATGAGTTAGACTTCTAGTGGAACACAGACACCTACTAGAGGTTTCTACAATTATGGAAAGACATGCAGCGGTATTTTCAATTTTCATAAAATACTAAATTACAGTTCACACCACTAAAGAACTATAATTGCACTATGACCCACAATTTCAAGATCTTCTTGCATTGAGCTCCTGTTATTAAATGCTTACTATTTCTCCCCACGTTAAGATTTCTGATACCCGTCAATTAAATTTAATTACTGACAATTTAATTTAATCAGCATCTTGATATTTCTTAAGCCATTCCGCTTA
>JAUMHN010285191.1:0-18893 GCA_032360265.1 Heliamphora ciliata
ATATATACTCTCTAACGTTCGAGAATACATTAAACATCTATAGTCTGCTTGAGCGGACAGACCACCGCTCGAGCGGTGACCCCAGAAACTCTTTATTATTTGAATCTTTCCATTAAAGGATTAGTACTGTTAAAGCATTTTCATTTAAACTCTTTATTAATTTTTTTGTATAGTTCAATGGGAAGAATACTTGCATGGAATTGGAACTCAATGAAGCGCGATTTTATTGGACTAGGGTGGCTGAGTGAATTGCTAGCCTTTTTTTTTCTTTTTTGGCGATTTTGTTGTTATCTATTTAGATTATCATTTGAATGCTAGAATTATTTATGTGACAGACTTTCAACACATGTTCATATGTATTTGGATAATTTGAATAAATTTCTTTGTGGGGATTGTTGTAGTTAGAATGCATGTAATATATGAATTTATTTATAGATTTATGAATGAGTTAGAATGGAATATAGGTATAAATAAATTATAGGAAAAAATTAAAATTAAAATTTTATTTTCTAAAATAAAAATCTTTTTGCCTACGCAAACAACTTGTCGGCAAAAGTATTTGAAAACTAAAAAAATTATTTTTACTGACTCATATCACGCGTCGCCAAATGGTACATTTTTGCCGAGATGACCATTAGTCAGCAAATGTTTAGCAATATTCTTATTTTTAATTATTTTTTCTGACGCACTATATAATACCGACGAGTATTTAATATTTTTTCTGACATAAATATTTGTTGCCAAAGCCTTAATGTTTGCCAACGCCTACATTATTGCATTGGCAAAAACTTTTCCCAACAGACCTACACCAACGTCGTGTTGACGCAAGGATTTATGTCGAAAAACATTTTACGAACACAATTGGACATTTGCCAACGATTTTTGTTGTGTCGGAAAAACTATTTTTTTTTGTTATAGTGGCATTAGTGTATTCTAGTAAGGGTGCTCAAACATGATGCTTCTCTTTGTCTAATTCAAAGTCGATTGATATTCGTCCCTTTTCCTTTTGTTGTTACTTGGATGCTTTTCAAAAGGCTTATATGTTCCTAAATTAATTTGCTATAATATTTGTTCCCTTAATAACTCCAATGGTTTGGACCTGTCCTCAATTTTACCATTAAAGAGTTTGCTCTTTTGCCAACTATAACCACGACGCATGTATCAACGAGCACCCAAGTACCCTATCTTACTTCTCGAACGTTGTGATAATGCATCCTTGTTACAATTAGGACGACCTTTTGTAGTCCACCCAAACAAGTTACCATAGATAGGGAAGTCATTAATAGTCAACATAACAACTGCATGCATTCTAAAAGTTTGTCCATTTGACGCATCATATGTTTGGACGCCATCCTCCCACAATTCTTTCAACTCATCAATTAATGGCCACAAGTAAACGTCAATATCTTTGCCAGGTGTTGAACGACCGGGAATAAGCAATGTCATCATAACAAAAGGCTCTTTCATGCACTTCCATGGTGGGAGATTGTAAAGCATTACAATAACGGGCCACATACTATACGATGTACTCATATTGCCAAAAGAATTATAGATACGGAAATCTCTCTTTATAATAATATAAAATAAGTGATAAAATAAAATAAAATTTATATAATATAAAAAATGATAAAAAAAATAATAGTAAAAAAACCAAATAAATGTATAATTGCTTTAATATAAATTTGGCAACAACTTCTTACCATTAGAACCACAGTTTTAAACTGAAACCAAATAAATGTATAATTTCTTTAATATAAATTTGGCAACAATTTTTTACCCTTAGAACCACAGCTTTTAGCTAAAACAAAAATGTTATTTATTGGTTCGATTAAGTTCTATGACATACGATTCGATTTCGGTTTGGGACTGGGGTGAAGGATGGAAAGTTTCGAATAAGGTTCCAGAAGCGAAGGAGGGACGGTGACGATGAAAGAGGACACGAGGGGAGGAATTAAGGCTGGGGGTGAAGGCGGAGGAGGAAGGGTGAACGGTTCGTGTCGGGTGCACCGTTCCTTGTTTCTTTCATCACTACTAGAAGAAGCACGAGACCGAAGGATTGTTTTCAATTTTTATTTCTCAAACAGTATTACAAATTCTCACAATAAAAAATATAAATTATTAAAAAATATATGTAATTAACACGTATTTTGTTGTAAAATAGTTCATACACTCATTCTTTCGTTATTAATTAAATTTTTATCAACAAATCATATACATTTCACAAAGAAGAAAATTATTGTTGCCAAACCTTCAGTGACCAATCACAATTCTAGTCGCCAAAGGTTAAGTTTCCACAACCACCAATAACTTTGTCGCCAATTATAATGTTTTTTGCGACTACTCTTTAGTCGCCAAAGTCGTTGCCAGCGCCAACACATTTGGCAACCAAGAGTAAATATGGCCTTTCTGCGATCAACATTTTGTTAGTCGCTAAAGGATATGTGCATATATATATATATATATATATATATATATATAGAGAGAGAGAGAGAGAGAGAGAGAGAGAGAGAGAGAGAGAGAGAGACCGAAGGAGAGAAGAAGGAAATAGCTTTTCTTCTTTTTCTAAGTGTTGTAGTGCATTTAAAGGAGGTTCTTCTTCATTAAACTCTTTTCCTTCCAACTCTCCAGCCCCTAAATAAGGTAAAAACCACTCTCATACTCATATTTTTCTTATTTCTTGCTTTCTTTGGCTCAAGAACTCAAAAAGGTTCAAGATCTATGCTCACATTCATGAGATGTGATTTTGAATCCGAAATCTCTTATATTTTCTCTCCTTATCAAATCTTTTCATTTTCTTTAGCTTGATCCTCAACAATGGTATATATCTCTTATATAAGTCATATATAAGAGGGATATAGCCATGCATGGATGGATTATGGGTTAAAGAGCTAAGAAAGTGCATGTTTATGATTCTGTCCAAGAAGATTTTCGGTAACAACCTGAGTTTTGTGCATTTTATTTTTGGATCTAGACTCGAGCTATTGATCTAAAATTTTTATTGTAACTTCATATTAATGTTATCTGCATGCAAAAATTTTGGTGAACCTAGTTCCATTTCTATCATATTTTTAAAATCCGTCTCAAAATGGCTAAAAATGCCGTTTGGAACGCGATTTTCTAAAGAAAAATATTTTTTGCATCAAACCAATGGGAGAAAGATTTTTCTCTTATCTTTCAAACTTTATTGGAATCATTGAAAAGCTTGAGTATAGAGAGAGTTAAATGTGTCAGATCTAGATACTGTTTGGTTAAAAATTATTTTAAAATAAAATATAACAGATTTTTGAGTAAGGCTAACTCCCAAAGTCTCTTAACTTAAATATCTCTCGCTGTAAAAAATTTTAAAAATGTTCTACCTAGGAGAAGTGCACGCCTTTAATTTTTAAATTTAACCCCAGAACTTACCCATATGCTGAAGCATGTACCAAATCTGTCACCTGATTTTATTTTCCAAAAATTGAGGCATTAGAGGTAGAATCCAAAAAACTTTTCTTCACACAAGTTGTTTAGAACATCCCAAATAGGTTATCTATCAAATTTGATATTTTTTTATGAAGTCTTGATATTTTAAAAATCCCGGTAGCTAAAATTGAAATCCTAAACCTTAATAAGGGTTAAAGTGTTTAAGTGAACTCCAAGTGTACTTCAGGTTCATGCTAGGCTTAGTTTGATTAATTGTGATGCATAATACTATGTTTATTGTGTTTATATGTTTGTTAGTGATAAATCTTGATTAAGTATAAATTTGGTTCATTTCATTTCACAAATAATATTTATTTTTTAGCTTAATATCATAAATCTCATTTTTTCCTAAATGCCACATGTCAATAATTATGCATCAAGTATGAAGTTCTCCTCTTATAAGTTGAAGGCTCATATATTTAGCATGGTTTCATATATCTCATCATCATTAGGGTTGGGAATCACGGGGCTCACTAAATTTTAAAACGGAGAACGAAATGAATCTTAGGGATGTGACATTTTTGAACTTGTTCCGTGGAAATAAAAAAAAAACTATTTTGGATTATGGGGAGGCCCCTGAGTGCTATATGCACGGTTATATTTTGGGATTGCAGGGAGACCCCCTACGGCTATATGCCACACTTGTTATATTTATTGGTGAGGGTGGTGAAATAATCGGTGTTAGAAATTTTCGTGATCACACACTAGAACTTGACCTGAGATTCGATGGCCCGATGTGTTAACTTGTCCATGATGACCTTGTTAGATAATTAGTTTGACTACGTAGTTATCATATGGTTGAAGAAGTGCTTGATATCGGTCAATAAACTTGATCTGTGGAGTTGATCAGGGTTAGGATTGTTTTTTCCGATTGGGTGAACCTAGCATAACCTAGGGACTAATTGAATTTAGTAATTAAATGGAAAGCATCATCCTTATCATATTTTTTGTCATGAATAACATTGTTGGTGTGTGATCTGTTGCATGAAAAATACATGTATGTTTATGTTGGTTTCTCTGGGCATTATAGCTTATGGCATTCCATGCTAGGTTTTGAGGAGTCAGAATAGCCTATCGATGAGTACGCTAACGAGGACGTAGAGCTATGGCTCCTATGAACAGGGGTCTCGCAGTTTTGACCCAGCCTTCCTTGACCCCGTAGTACCGGTTTCGCAACATTCTATTATCCTTTTTCTTGTTTTGGTGTACTTCAGGGAAAAATTTAATTGGGTTTGTAATACTTAACTCTACATTATTTTACTTTTCGGCATATATGGGTAGTATCGTTATTGTTTTTTTTTGCAGCCTTATTAGTTATTTGTTGCTATAGATGTTCTCCAAATTCGGGACGTCACAGTATGGTATTAGAGTATAGGTTCAACTCTTACCCATGCGGACGTTCTGCGAACTGCAGACTTTTGACCCACATGCATCGCCTAGGAGTTAGATTCTTTGACTTTTGACCAAAAAGTCTTGAGCTCTAGTCTAAGATGGACTAACAGAGTTCTTTGTTCTTTAACCCAATAGTGTCTACATTGTTAAATCTTAACTCGTAAGAGTGATTGTAACCTCCAGTCTTCTGTGACACTTCTCTTTCTTTGAGTCATGTAACCTCGTGATCATTCACTTTAACTCATCTTCAACCAATAAAAGTCATTCTCAACCTGATCTTTCTTTTTCCTATAAACTTTTAATGAAGTTGACAAGAAAACAATAGAAGACGTGTTATCAAATTGAAGTTAAGATTACGTTGAGGCTGAGAAACCAAAAAGCTAAACCTAAAAATGAGATTACGAACCCAAACTCTTCTTAAGAAAAAGTTGACAATTCCTGTAACCTTCTATGCTCAACACATTCACTAGTGTTACTCTAAAATAATTCTAAGTTCGAATAATAAGAAAATTACATATAAGTTCAAAATTCGAGAAGAAAATATATTTAAAAACCTAATACCTTATAATTTATAATAATTACACTTTTAACCTAAACTTCTTAATAATTACACTTTTGGCCGAAGATACCAAAATTCATAATAAGTTGCAATTCTCCTAAACAACACTTTAGTATCATATAAGTCACTCTCAAAGTTCTAGAAGATTTTAGTTTTAATAATTATACATAAGTCTCTCAAATCTTTGTAGTTACATAAAAATTCTCGAGACATTTTTTATCCACATTCTCTACAATCAATGTTAATTAATATACAAAAAAATATGTATAATAAATACACACATAACATACATGCATGACCTCCTAAGAGTATGTACCAAAATATTTTATTGATTTAATAAATAAATAAAAATCAAATCAAATCAAATTAAATTCTAACTTCCAAGACATAAACTTAATGCTTCCAAGGCTTACAATGAGATAATAATAATAATAATAATAATAATAATGAAATAAATTAATAGAACAAATTTTAATTTGGCCCAACTTGAATTAGTTCTGCGCAATTCCTTTTCATTAACTTGAGTTAGGTCCAATTAGCCCAGTAATCTAACCTTGAACCCAAGAAAGATCTAAGACTTGAGCCCAAATAATTTAAAAGATCCAAATCCATAACCTAAGCCCAATTCTTAAAAATTAGGCCCAAAACCCAACCTAACTTTTCTCTAAAGGCTAAACTAGGCTGTATATGTATGTATTTTTATTGTCAAAAAATTAAAATTTTAAAAATCTAATTTTTAATAAAATAATATGCTTATATAGCTCAATCTAATTAATAAAGACTATATAATCAAGATTTCAATTAAAATAGTTTATTTTAAGGAATTGCACAAAAAGGACTTATTTTAACGCATATTCTTGATGTAATTATATCTAATTATTATAATAACATTACAAACTATAAATTAAGGAATAAATCATAAAATACATAATCTAATATATACGGTTATGAATAGACTCATTAAACCCTAATACGCCAAATCCCAATTTTAAGTCAAATTTATACATAAATGTAAAAAGGCTTAATTTAACAAAACATTTGCTACATAATTAATTAAATAGTGATAAAACAATAGTAAATTATAGAATTAAAGTTTTAAACATAAAGTTATTAATTTAATTCAATACTAGTGAAAAAGTAACCAAAAAAAATATACATCAAGTCACAAATTTAAATAAAAATTCTAAATTTGCTCCACCATCACAATTAAATAATACCATATTAAATTTAAATTATAGAAATAAAATACTAATCATAAAACTTCTAAATTAATTCAATTCCATAAAATTAGTAATTAAAAATATACATTAAAATAATTTTTGAACAATTTTCTTGAATAATGTAGTATAAATATATAACTAAAATTTTAATATATCATTATAATACAATTATAATTTAAATTTAGAGCCAAATTTCCACCCCTAGCCAGCCACCTTACACACCCCATCACTCAACCCAATATTTTATTGCATTATGTCATTCTTGCATGTAAAATCATAGGCTAGAGCCACCATCCAACCTAACACGTATATGATGGCTCCCATACTACCATTTTCTCTACAAAATCAGCCATTTCCCTCTCCTCTTTACAAAAAAAAAAAAAAAAATTCTAAGATTAAGAGTAATATAGAGAAAGAAGGAGAGAAAAAGAAGGAAATTAAGCTTTTGTTCTTTTTATAAGTGTTGTAGCGCATTCAAATGAGGTTTTTCTTCATCAAACTATTTTTCATCCATCTCTCCATCCCCAAAACAAGGTAGAAACCATACTCTCTTACTTATTTTTTTTTTTAATTTCTTGCTTTATTTGGCTCAAGAACTCAAAAAGGTTCAAGATCCATGCTCACATTCATGAGATGTGATTTTGAATTCAAAATCTCTACTATTTTCTCTTCTCGTCAAATCTTTCTTATATTTTTTAGTTCGATTCTCAACAATGGTATATATATCTCTTATAGAAGTCATATATAAGATGAATATGACCATGTATGGATGGATCACTGGTCAAAAAGCCAAGAAAGTACATATTTATAATTTTGTCCTAGAAGATTTTTGGTAAAAAACCTGAGTTTTGTGCATTTTATTTTTGGATCTAGACTCGAGCTATTGCTCTGAAGTTTTTACTGTAACTTTATATTGATGTTCTCTACATGCATGAATTTTAGTGAACCTTAGTTCCATTTCTTTCATATTTTTGAATTTTGTGTCTCAAAATAGCTAAAAATACTATTTCGAAGGACAATTTTGAGACAACGCTATTTTCTAAAGAAAACTTCTTTTTGTATGAAACTAATGGAGAAAGTTAGATTATTCTCTTATCTTTCAAATTCTACTGGATTTACTCGAAAAGCTAGAGTTTAGAGAGAGTTGTGTTACTTCTTCCAAAAAGTGTCAGATTTGGACACTATTTGGTTAAAAATTGTTTAAAAATAAAATATAACGGATTTTGAGTAAGGTCAAGTCCCTAAGCTTATTAACTTAAATATCTATTGATGTAAAAAAATTTAAAAATTTTCTACCTTGGGGAAGTGCACGCTTTTAATTTTTAAATTTAACCTCAAAACCTATCCTTATGCTGAAGCATACATCAAATCTGTCACCTGATTTTATTTTTCAAAAACTAGGGTCTTAGAGGTAGAATCTAGAAAAATGTTTTTCACAAAAATTGTTCCGAACATCCCAAAGAGGTTACCTAACAAATTTGAGATTTTTTATGAAGTCTTGATATTTTAAAAATTCCAAACACAGTAGCTAAAATTGAAATCCTAAACCTTGTTAATAAGGATTAAAGTGTTTAAGTGAACTCCAAGTGTACTTTAGGTTCATGCTATGCTTTGCTTGATTAATTGTGATGCATGATACCATGTTTGTTGTGTTTATATGTTTGTTAGTGATAAATCTTGATTAAGTATAAATTTAGTTCATTTCATTTGCACAAATAATGATTTTTTTAAGCTTAATAGCATGAATCTCATTTTTGCCTAAATGCCACATGTCAATAATTGTGCATCAAGCATGAAGTTCTCCTTTTATAAGTTAAAGGCGCATATATTTAGGCAAGGTTTCATGTATCTCATCATAATTAGGATTGAGAATCACGGGGATCACTAAATTCTAAAGCAGAGAATGAAATGAACTTTAGGGTTGTGACATTTTCAAACTTGTTCCATGGAAACAAAAAAAAAACTATTTTGGATTACAGGGATGCCCCCGAGTACTATATGCACGATTATATTTTGGGATTGAGGGGAGGCTCCCTGCGGCTACATGCCATGCTTGTTATATTTATTGGTGAGGGTGGCTCAAGTGGTGAAATAATTAGTGTTAAAAATTTTCGTGATTACACATTAGAACTTGAATTGAGATTCGATGGCCTGATGTTGACTTGTTCATGATGACCTTGTTGGATAATTAGTTCGACTACGTAGTCATTCCAAGGTTGAATGAGTACTTGATATCGGTTGGTAAACTTGATCTGTGGAGTTGATCGGGGTTAGGATTGTTTTTTCTAGTTGGGTGTACCTAGCATAACCTAGAGACTAATTGAATTTAGTAATTAAATGGAATGCATCATTCTTATCATATTTCTTGTCATGAATAACATTATTGGTGTGTGATTTGTTGCATAAAAAATATTTGTATGGTTCTATTAGTTTAATTCTTTAGGTGTTATAGCTCATGGCATTCCATACTTAGTTTTGAGGGGTCAGAAAAGTCTATTGGCGAGTACATTAACGAGGACGTGGAGCTATGGCTCTTGTGAGCAGGGGCCTTGCAGTTTTGACCTATCCTTCCTTGACCCCATAGTACTGGTTTTGCAGTAGTCTGTTATTTCTTTTCTTGTTTTGGTGTATTTCAAGAAAAAATTTAATTGGGTCAGTAATACTGAACTCTACATTATTTTACTTTTCGGTATGTATGAGTAATATCGTTATTATTTTTTTGCAGCCTTATTATTATTTGTTGCTCTAAATATTCTCAAAATTTGGGGCATCACAAACGTGAAATTATGGTAGCCATTTGTAAAGGGCGGGCATAGATATATTGGTTGAAAACGTCAATAATATTGATTTTATGAAACAATATATTAATATATATTTTCTTTCGTTTTCAATGCAAACATGAGGAAAATGATCAAAATGCCATTGCTTTACTTTTGGATTGAAACAAGAGAAAGTTTGAACAAATGTATAAAAAAGCCTTACATTTATTTGGAACATGACAAAAGTAAGTAAGGATGAAAATAGTGACGATCGATGAAAATAAGAAAATATTTACAATGCTTCGGTTGTAAATAAGAAAATATTATTTTCATCAACAACTATTTAAACGAATTGATCATGATGACAATGATTCGAGGACCACGACAATCACCATGCAGACCGTTTTTGTTCAACGGCACCGCCAGCCAAATCACTACCAAGTGTTGTATTTGTAATTGGAATAGTTTTCGAAATTTGATGAAAAATATGTTGAAAAAGAATTTATGTTAATTTGACCAAACCAAAAAAACAAATAACTCGGTAAAATATTTCAAATTGAAATTATTGATGGTTCAAATTGTGTATGTAAATAAATTTTTTATCAAACCACTTTATCTTTTTTTGGGTAATTAAATGTATCATAAAAGAAGAAAAAGAAGGAACAAAATTACAAGGGGTATACCCCAGGCCGAACAACGCACCACCAAGAAAAAAAAAACCAAAAGCAATAAAAAGACTTTTGGCTAAGCCATAACCAAACATAAAAAAAAACCCCCGGGGAGCAACAACTGAAAACAAAAAGGAAGCCAATGTTGCCACCCCATAATTGTGAACAATAATGGGAAAGGAAACAAAGAAAGCATATACATAAACTAGATTAAACCAACCGCCTGTAGAGAGTAAGATGTCAACACAACAAAACAGAGAAGCTAGCACAGGACCAAGTTGAAAACCGAAACTGAAAACCAAGCTGAAACCCAACAGCTCAAAACCGAAGCTGAGCCAAGCCATACACCAGCAACAACCAGCAACCTCAAGAAAAACCCGCAGCAACAAACCCAGAGCACCAACAACAATATCATAGAGAAACTGATTCCCTCTAAAAAACCATCAATGAACAGAAAAGGATGGAGAGCAACAAGACAAGGACAGCACCCTACAGCACTCCTACGGCGCTAGGAGCAGCCCCAACCCTCAATCAAAACACGGCAGGCCCCACATCTGCCTACAAACAGGAACAGCCAACCTAACACCACATAACAGATGCTATGGACAGCCCCCATAACTAGGAGAACAAAACAAAAAACACAAACCCTATGTACAAGGGGAAAGGCTATGAACAACCCTCATAGCTAGGAAACAAAACAGGAGTGAACCACAAAAAGAGAAGCCAAGGAAGCCACCATGAGACTCAGCAACCTCACCGTCGGGACTTCTTCCGTTTCGGATAAGTAAAAACACAGGACCTGAGATGCATAGAGAACCCATAAGAAAACCAAGTAAAGTGAAACACACTCGCCCAGAGACCTCACACGCTCCACACAGGTGTATCACTCCACACTCCAACAATGAGATAGAAGTAGATCTCATAGCCAGAAATGCAAAACTCACATCACTCACGCTCCTAACCTTCCACGGAGACCTGCACAACCAAAAAAACTTGCAGGGGATAAAGATTAGAAAACCTCATAACATATGCACATATAGGTGAAACACGCATCCCTCCAAGGAGGAGGAAGGGGCAAAACACACAAAACTCACATTCCTCACTCAAGGACAGTGTATCACACAACCCTCAATAACAAATTAACCCAAAAACTCACAGCTCCTCTACACCTTCCATGCTGATCTGCATAGAAAGAAATAGCTTACAGGTAATAAGAGTTAGAAACCTCTCAAACACTCGCTCAAAATGTGTATAACTCAACTCTCAAAAAAAAATCCCAAACCTCACCCGAAAAGCTGGCCCACCACTGCAAAACGAGATCAGTTAACAATTAGTACCAAAAATATCTGGTCTAACACCCCAACTCTCTTGAATATCTTGATTGATAAAAGAGTCAGGGACCCAACGTCTAGAGGAAACTCTCCCCCTGATCAATGCACAAATTGCGCTCTTGCCAGATACAATAGATAGAAACAGAGAACGTTAAATTACGGATCATGGAACTAAGGGCGGACCCCCCACCCCCACTCGCAAAACGATACAACCAGTCCCTCTAGGTGGACTCGGTACAAACAAGATGACACTTACCTAAAACACTAGACCACACCTGATGGGAAAAATTACAGTTAAAGAAAAGATGATCGTGAGACTCCAAGAAACCCGAACATAGACTACAATCATAGTCACAGTCGATACCAAACAACCTGAGTCTATCACCAGTATTAAGACGACCCCTAATGGCTATCCAGAGAATAAAACTAACCCTAGGAATATGATGCTTAAACCAGACAAGGTTATGCCACACCAGATAAGGCTGAGGATCACGGGTAGCCACACTTAAGGAACCTATAGAAACATTCCCACCATTAAGGAGCCAGGGGATGGTGTCGGGCCTAGAAGCATTAGGTAGGAACCGAACCTCCCTAGCCATATCGATAAGATCCATGGAGACCGCAGACGGCCACCTCCAAGTGCAACCATTAACAATGGTTTGCACTTTGGCCATGCGATCAAGCTCCGAATCATATATAATGCGAGGACCCTCTCCTCAAAAATAGATTCCCACGGATGCCAAGGATCAAACCACAGGAATGTGTCCTTACCATCACCGACCTCGTATTTAATGAAGGGTTTGATCATTGGCAGGAGCTGAAGGAGCTTTTGCCAACACCATGAAGCCGATTGAGGGATCTTAACTGCCCAGAAGGGATTACCCTGGAGGATATTGGATTTGATCCACATACACCAGAGGGAAATGTCCCCCCCCCCCCAGTAAGAAGAAACCAGATATGCTTAGCCACCGCGGCTTTGTTCCACATAACAAGGGATTTGAGCCCTAGCCCCTCTTCCTTGCAAGGAAGACAGATCTCCTCCCACGAGACCTTAGCTCCCGAAGACTTTAACTCCAGACCACTCCATAAAAAGGCTCTCAAGAGGCTTTCTACTTCCTTAAACACCTTCTTGGGGAGAATAAACAATGAAGACCAATATACTTGTATAGATAACAGAATAGATCCGATTAATTGGAGTCTACCTACATAGGATAAAAACTTGCTAGTCCAGACTTAAATTCTCTTAGCTATCTTATCATAAGAGGTTTACAATCTTTATAGGCAAGCTTCGTGAAAATCAGCGGAACCCCTAGATACCGCACCGGCCGAGGGTATCAAGAATTTCTTGCTTATTAGTATGACCCTCCACACCCGAAAAGTATACATCACTTTTGGGCGGACTAGGAGATAGACCAGATAGTCTAGTAAAGTCATCTAACACTTTCCTAACGACCATAACTAACGGAACATCAGCTCTCGAAAAAACCATAAGGTCATCAACAAAACAAAGGTGCACAATTTTATCCTTGCGACATCTCCAGTGATAATTAAATGACATCTCAGAGGTATATTTATGGAAGAGATCAGACAGAACCTCCATAGCCATGACAAAAAGGTAAGGGGATAATGGATCACCCTACCTAAGGCCTTTCTTCCCCGGGAAGATGCCATTGAGCTCCCCATTAATGCTAACCGAGAAGCTGGGGGTCGTCATGCATTCTCTAATCCAATTGATCATCCTGTCAGCGATGTCCATGCATTTAAGAACAGCCTCCATGAAATCCCACTTAACATTATCATAGGCTTTCATAAGATCGACTTTAAGCTCACACCTAGGACCTTTGTTCTGTTTGTGATAATCTCTAAGTAATTCCTGAGAAAGGAATATATTATCCGCAATGCGTCTACCCTTAACAAAGGCAGATTGGGAGGGAGAGACAATATCAGGCAAACACCCCTTAATCCGATTAGAAATGATCATAGAGATACATTTATAGATAGTATTACAGCAGGATATAGGACGATATTCCTTGATGGATGAAGGGTTGGGAACTTTGGGAATAAGGACAATAAGGGTCATGTTAGCTTCCGTCAACAGGTACCCCGAATCAAAAAAACACTTGATAGCTCTAGTGACATCATCGCCTGCAACCTCCCAAGCATCCTTGAAAAACTCCACAGAAAAGCCATTAGGAACAGGAGCCTTGTTAGCTTTCAAAGACCACATAGTCTGTCTAATCTCCTCAGAAGTAACCGTACCAACCATAGCCTCCACACTCTAAGAAGACAACCTGCGCCTAATTAGGGCACGAATGTCCGCAACACCAATCCCCGGGGAGGACGAAGCATAACCCAAAAAGTTCTTATAGTACCCAACAATATGATCGGATATATCCTGACGGTCAGTACAAACCGTACCATCATCACACGTAACTATAGATCTTTTAGAGTTTTGATCACCCAGATTCAGCCATTGGATTCTAGTTTTTTGCTTGAGGAAACTCTACTCAACCAGACTGAAATCCATATAGGACTTATAGGCTTCCCGCTCCTGACTCGCGAGGAGGTGGTCATTGGGGTGTTTATCCAATCTAACCTGAAGGTTCTCAAGAACGCCTTTCTGAGCCACAACACGAGCGGATAACTCACTAAAAGACTCTTTATTCAACTGCTTTAGCTTAGCTTTCAACATCTTAAGCTTTTTGATAACCTGAAACATATCAGAACCCTCAACTTTCTCTTGCCACACCCCCCGAACCAGAGGTATAAAGAGAGGGCTCTTGGCCCAGAAATCAAAGTATTTGAACGGTTTCCTAGCTTTAAAACCATCGAAATTAAGCAGAATCTCAATTCTAGCATGATCTGAAATACTAGGGGTGCAAAAAAGAGCATTTGTTTGGGGCAGAGTAGTCACCCAGGCCTCATTAACTAACCCTCTATCAATCTTAGTCTTAATGAAGCTCCCTTCTTTTTGATTATTAGACCAAGTAAATTGGATACCACCGTATCTAAGGTCATCAAGTTCGGTCGCATATAGACATTTATTAAAGTCATCCATATGGGCAGCCCACTTGTCACATCCGCCAAAACGCTCGTAAGGGTATCTAACAGCATTGAAATCGCCTAACAATAACCAAAGAGAACTGGTGAGCCCAAGAGCAAGAGAGTGAACCATACTCCATAACTTGCACTGTTCCCCCGGTGTGTTGAGACCATACACGAAGGTGATCTAGAAGGAAATTAGTGTTGGTTGTAATTGTATTTAAAAAAAAAACTTATTTTTTTGGGTAAATTTTGAAAAAACCTGTTAATTTCAATTTGACATTATTTGTGGGTAAATTTTTATTTCGGAACTCAAACGAATTAGTGGTGAATTTTTAAACATATAAGTGTAAATTTGAAGACGAGAAGCCTTAGTGCAATGGTCGAGTTATTATCGTGTGACCTATAAGTCATGGGTTCGAGACGTAGAAATAGTTACTTACAAATGTAAAGTAAAGTTGCGTACTATTGATCTTTTTGTAGTCAGTCTCTTTTTTCAGACTTTACATACGCGGGAGTTTCATACACTAGGCTGTTTTTTTTTTTATAAGTGGTAATTTTGAAATAAAAAATAACGAAGGGAAGTTTGGAAACCAAATTTCAAACCTCCAGACCAGTTAGCCGCTTTTTTATCAAGCAGTTGGGATTAGGCCAAGCAGTGCACAGTAGTGTGATGGGAGGGGTATTTTTGTCCTTTTTGCACCATTAATTACTTTTTATTTTTATTTTATTAAAATACATTTTATAATCTACAAGCTACAATTTACTAGTTCTTCTACTATCAACTTCTATTTCAAACTACACTTACAATTTTTCTCCTACAATTACTTATTTCTCTGACTACACGCTAAAAGTTACAAACAAAAACAATGCTAAACAGCACCTACATGTAAGTATCTAAAATTAACGGTACCCTATATTCTTATTGGTATCGATTCGTACGGTAATAATAGAAACTACCTTTTGGTTTAGTAACATCCTTTATTGTTCATTTGGATTGATTTACTTTTTAGACCTCTGAATGACATATAAAGTTTTAGAATAATGCGAATGTCTTTTTAATGCCCATTTTTGTTCTTTTCATGCCATCTAGCTTTGATTTATACTGATTTATATCCCCGTTGTTTATAATTATAAAAGCTTGATTAAAGTGCCTTTATTACTTTGCCAAATTGCAAGCTCGATAGGTACATTTGTTTGAATGGAATGGGACCCATGTAGGGGTGAAAAATTGGGTCGAGGCCCGATGGGAGCCCGAAATCCACTCGAAACTTGTTATTATGCGGGCTCAGCCTGGTTCGGCTCGACTCGTACTATTTATTTTTCGGGCATGAGCCGCACCCCTGAGCCCGTGGGTCGTCCCGGCCCGGCCCGAGGTCGGCCCACGCAAAAGCCTGCCCTCATGCCCGATCCCGGGTTAGTCGTTGGGCCCGGCCTAGCCCGCCCGGCCTCAAATCCCCCCAACGGTCAGTTTTTCAAAATGGACGGGTCGAATCAATTGTGATTTAAAATCGTCGGCCCAAAATTTTTGACCGTTGGGCCCGGTCCAGCTCAAGCCCGGTTAACGGCTAGTTTTTTTTTAAAATACAATTTTCCCTATAAATAGGGGTGCATATTTGATAAAAATTTTATGCAAACATCTATCTTCTCTCTACTATCTTCTCTTTAATTTTTTTCTCTAATTACTCGGCGATATTCGGGTTCGGTGATATTCGAGTTTGGTGCAATTGTTGGCGAATCAAGTAGTGAAAATCAAGAATCAATATTAAGATTAAAATACAAATCGATCGAGATCAAGATTAAAGATTGGAGTTCCTTAATTCAGTTTGTTTTATTTTCTGTAATTTATTTATTTATTGCAATATTTAATTAAAATTTGAATATATATTTTTAAAATTCTAATTAATTTTTTTAAAAAATTAAATTTTATTTCATTTTAAATTTTTTTAAATTCTAGTCTCTATTCTCTAAAAAAATTAATTTATTTGTTGCAATTTAAATTCTAGTCTCTAAAAAAATTAAACTTTTTGTAATTTAATTTATTTGTTGTAATATTTAATTCAATTATGAATACATTTTTTAAAATTCTAATTAATTTTTTTAAAAAATTAAATTTTATTTCATTTTCAATTTTTTTAAATTCTAGTCCATATTCTCTAATTTATTAATTTTGCTTTAAAATTTTTATAATTTTTTTTATCGATGGATCGAAATATTTTTACCGTTGATGAAGAAGAAGAAGATATTTTCATATTTTCACTTAGTGGTTCTAATCTCACTCCCTCCGCTCTTATTCCTAATCTACCAACTGCTTCATCAACATTTGCGCATGCATCTGTATTTGTATCTGTAAGTTCATGTAATATAAAAGTCTCAAATGTATGGAAATTTTTTGAAAAAATTTTTGAAAAAAAATAATGATGCCACCGTTACTGTTAAAGCAAAATGTAAAATTTGTAATAAATTACTTTCGGATCACACATCGAGTGATTTTCGGATCACATATCGAGTGACACTAGCCACTTATGTAGACATTCTGATAGTCACTGTAAAAATTCAACTTTTACTCTCATTTTACAAATGCAAATAGGTAGGAGTGCAACTGGTAATATTATAAATTTTTTATGGGAACAAATCTGCGCACAAAATTCTATTGTTGATTATATAATAAAACAATAACAACCATTTTCAATGAGTGGATAATGGGCATTTGAAGAAATGATACAAATCGAATTTGTTCCGCACTTTTAACATTTTTTTTTCTAGAAATACTACAAGAAATATAGAGTTTTAAGTAGATTTGATGAAATTAAAATCGAGTTGATGAATTTATTTATAAATTTAAAAAAAATTAGTTTAACTTCTGATTTATGGACTACTAGAAATGTTCAAAAATTTTAATATTTTGTGGCACATTTTATAGATAATGATTGGAATTTATGTAAAAAAAAAATTTCATTTAAAACTATAGAATTTTTCTGTACTGGTTATTCTTTAGGTATAATTATTAGGTAAGAACTAGTTTCGTGGGACATTGCATCAAAAATATTTGCTATTACTTTAGATAATATTTCTTATAATAATGAATGTGTTAATTATTTAAAACGTTATTTATAGTTTCCATTATCTAATTTTTTATTTCATATTCATTATTCCGTACATATTTTAAATTTAATTGTGAAGGAAGAATTTAAATATTACAATGAATCTCTTGAAAGAGTTAGGTTAGCAATAAGATGTATATATAGTAGTGCTAGAAGAGTTGATATGTATAGAAAATATGTCAACAAGAAAATATAAAATGTAAAAAATTACAGCATGATATAGAAAGTAGGTGGAACTCGATATATAATATGTTACAATTAGCAATAAAATAAAGAAAAGTAATTAATTTATTTTTTAAAATGAATATATAAACTAATTTTTCTCTACCAATACCTAGTGATTAGGATAATTTAAATACATATAAAAAAATTTTATAAAATTTTTTATCAGGCAACAAAATTATTTTCTTTTATTTACACTCCTACTATTCTATTAGTTTTATTACAATTAAAACAAATTACCGCAATATTTAATGAATATTTAATCAATCCAAATTATTATCAGATGATATTTAGTATGAAAAATTATTGAACTTATAGTTATAATAAATTAATAAACTTATAATAATAAAAACTATAAACTTATCAATTAATAATAATTTTATAGCAAATAAATATACAAATAAATTATAAACTAATAAGTTTACTATAAACTTATAAGTTTATAATTTATAGTTTAATAACTAATCAAATAATAAAGTTATATTTATATAATATAATCAATTAGTACTTAGTTTATAATTTAACTTAAAATTTAAAAACTTATTATTATAAGTAGAGAATAAATTAGTTTATAATATATAAATTAATAAATTATTAATTACAAATTTATATAATATAATGAACTTTAAGTTTATAATTCTTAATTTAACTTAATATATTAAACTACTATTGTATTATAAATTTAAAAAAAAACCAAAAAATCACAGGACCGATCAAGCCCGCCCAGAGGCCCGAGCCCGAGGCCCGACCCCGTAGCCCAAGCCCGATCCTTTTAATCCTAAGGCTTGGGCCGATCTCCACACAAAAAAGCCCGCCCTGATATGAAAATTTGGCAAGAGCCTGCTGGGTCCGGGCCGGGCTTGACCTGCCCGATCCTCAATCGGGTCAGGCCGGGTCCAAATTACACAGCTAGACCCATGTGAAAATTAACTTGAAGTGCATTTTTTTGGGAGATGGCGTGTGCTGGTTGGTGGTGATGACAATGATGGTTAGTTTAATTATATTCTATTTGTGTTGAAAATGTTAGAATATAATTAATTTATGTTAAATTATATTTAATTATTAAAAGTGTTTTTAATCATGAATTATTTGCTAGTGTGTGTGTATGTATATATTGATTTATTTGCTAGTATA